>CAIGQZ010032926.1:3468712-3497247 GCA_903798205.1 Danio tinwini | reverse complement strand
TATATATATATATATATATATATATATATATATATATATATATATATATATTTTACTTTAAAAAAGCAGGTATCTAATGGAACTTGATCTTCCATTGTTAAATGAATTTGATAAAAAGTGAGCAACATTTTCACACTAGAAAGCACAATTTATGCGGGAATGTAACTGATATGATATGCTGCAACAGCTCCTTTAAATACGAAATCAATGTAGCGAATATTGACGCTCTTGCCGCCGGAGCTGAAGGCAGACAGCGTTGTCGCCAGGGCGGCCAGATCGACCTTTGACGCTCTCACCACCTTCGGTGTGAACGCACAGTTACAGTATGTATTAAATACATTTACAAATACGAAAACGAAGGAAGTTTTTGCTATAATTTTAGTTAGTTTTGTATGTACACAATACTGTTTCTGTTAGTTCTATTTTTTTTAAAAAACTCTCGTTTTTATTATTATTTCAGTTCACGAAAATGATTTTATATTTTAGTTTTCGTTTTTTTTATCTGCCTCTATGCTGATGCGCAGGCATTTGTAGCCCCGCCCCTTTTGAAATGAGGGCTCGGAGCACAATCTCATTTGAATTTAAAGCGACAGTCACCAAAACTGCACAATTTGGATCAAAGCCTTAAATGTGGTGTATGTAAGTATTTGACTCTTCTAAAGCATACAAATACCATAATATGTTTGCACATATTTAAGAAACATACCAAGTAAACATTCTTGTTTATCTGAAAACAATGCTGAAGTCAGATATTCTGCTTTGAAAATGTGTTACGTGCCGGAACGTCTGTCTTTGTTTTGGTCATTTAACCCACCCAATGCCACTTTAGTCAATTATATTTCAGCACCCCGGGTTGCCTTTGGGGAAAACAACGTATTTCATTCATTCATTCAGAAAGGCACTCAAGGTATGTGTCCGTGATCGAATCTCCGGTGGACATTAGCAGTAGCAGACTCTGAAATGAGACATGGAATCAGAGTTCCACATGAGGTAGTTATTAATTAGCAAATAATTTAAATATTACGAACGTAAACATTAGGAAAGCAGGTTACATCCTACATAACCCTGTGTCCTCCTAACAACACGCTACGTGACTGGATACACAGTGATAAGCAATTTGGCTGTTTGCACCACAAACACACATTTAAATAAAGCCATTAAGAAGCACAGAATAGCGCACTTACTACACTCCAATGAAATTATAAGGTGTATAATCTAATTAAAACATATTAAACCTCTTTAACCTTATAAAATGTACATGCTGAATCACTGATATGTGTTGGTTAGTCACAGTTCTAAAGTTAAATTTCAAACGGTTTATTCTATTTTCAAGATCTGAGGTGATGTATTAAACAATTTGTGCAAAGTGACATTGGTGCCCCAGTGGTTACACACACATACACAGAATGAGCTTCTACAATGAAACTAAACCCAGACTCCAGAATCTCTGAGCAACTTTATACTTGCATGGTGTAACTTCATCACACCGTTAGGTATACAGTGTGAAGTCATTCAGTTGTCACTATTGTTTTTTCAGCTGTAAAGCATTTATACATAGAGTAGATATACAGACGCTGCATATATGCATTGAGAAAGGTCACGTTTTCCCATTCATTATGTGTTTGAATGACCTCATGGTTATTGAACTGGAGAGACCAATTTCAAATGTAAAATGAATGTACATTTTAGGAGCAGTTATTGTTTTTATGAAAGTATCACTTTGGCCTGTTGTTGACATGACATTTCTGTACAATTTAAGAGGAGACCAAATGGGAGATTAAAGTCTATATGTCGGTCCCAGTGGTCAGTACATCGACACATGGCACTGCAGTGTTCACAGCGACCCGAGTTTTTGGCTCTAGGTCCTTTGGCGATCTATCCACTCTCTCTGCAAGTCACCTCATATGTGCTTTACTTAACATTCTGGTAGACTTTGGTCATTGTAAAATGAAAAATGTAGTTTTTCAAAATTAGTTTTATTGAAATTTATATTTAAAGGTGCAGTACGTAAGTTTGACACCCAGTGGCTGAACTAGGTATTGCATGCCCTGTTCAAAACACAGATTGACGACATCAACAGCCTAAAGGCTGATTTATCTCTGTTATAAACACAGCAACGGCACACGATAGAAGGAATATTTTCCATATGAAAAGGAGTTTTTGTTCCAACCAACACCTGAAATGCATATTTTAGAAACGGCTTCTATTTTTTGCAGCTGAACAACAGAAACCTATGACAATGATCACCTCAGGTACACCTCATGTGCTTTATTTAGTGTTAAATGCTAATAATGTGAGTTTGAATGCCATTTCACATGACATTTATTGCCATGTACTGAGAGCAGCAGCAGATCAGCCCAATCTTGAAAATAAAATAATCCGATTAAAATTAAACTTTAGAACTGTGACTCAGTGCAAGCCAACACATATCAGTGATTCAGCATGTACATTTAATAATGTTAAAGAGGTTTAATATGTATTATTAGATTACAAACCTTACCATTTCATTGGAGTGCAGTGAGTGAGTGCACTATTCTGTGCATCTGAAGGGCTGTATTTAAATTTCTGTCTGTTTCGTCTGGTGCAAACAGCCAAATTGCTTATCATTGCGAATCTCATGTCGTAGCACGTTGTTGATAAACAATGTTACAGTGTACCTGCTCACCTAATGTTTACGTTTCATAATATTCATATTGTTTGCTAATTAATAACCTCATGTGGAACTCTAAAACTATTGCTCAATTCGAAGTCTGCTACTATATAATTAGCTAAACTGGCATTGGGCGGGTTAAATGACCAAAACAAAGACAGCTGTTCTGGCACGTAACACATTTTCAAAGCAGAATATCTGACTTCAGCATTGTTTTTCAGATAAACAAGATGTTCACTTAGCATGTTTCTTAAATATCTGCACAAATGTTATAGTATTGATATGCTCCAGAAGCGTCAAAAACGGACATACAGAACATTTAATTTTAATTTCAGAATCATTGTAATGATCTAAAACTTATTGACTTTGTTGGCATTTGATATGCAAACACACTACAAATTGAAGTCGATGATAACACTTGTGATAACACAAGTGTTGTCACACTTGTGGTTTTTGTGGTAAAAAATGACTGCCAGAGAAAATGAATGGAAAATAAGCAAAAATATGAACATTTAGATTGCACAAGAGTAAAGAGGTAACACTATGAAAATACTATAAACACACACGCACACACACACACACACACACACACACACACACACACACACACAGTCATACAAAATGTTTTAACAAACAGAACTTAGAAGCTGTAATTTTATTTAAAATAAAATGAAGAAATAATCAGCTGAATACAAATAGTAAAATATTCAGTACTGTGTAAAGTTCACTGTTACTACTGCTGTTGCTGATAACGCTAAATGTAGAAATCTAACATCAATCATTTGTACCAACCATAATTATTTTTAGCATCATTTTCAATAAATTATTCAGTTAGTCACTCATAAATCTTCATGTTTAATTGCTAGATGGATCATTGTTGCAGAATTATTCAGTGGCATGTTTTTGATGGCTGGTCGTCGCCACCTATTGGTTAAATAATGTAATTGCTGCATACAACGTTAATTTTTGAGCGCGTTAAATGCATATGACTGTAATTTTAATCTTTACCATAAACATCAGTGGTTATAGTTAAACTATAAATTGTTATCCAGTACTTCTGTGTTATTTGACTGTTTGTAACTTCATAACTAACTCAAAAGACTAAAGACTGAATCTCTTTCTTGATTTTTGCGTTTTTCAAACACAGATTTGAATGCAACGATTGAAAGAATTAATAAACAAATATGCAAATCACCATTCTTTATAATTTATGTTGCGTGGGAGTTGAGATCCCGATCTTTTAATGATTAATCGTGCAGCTTAGACTGAATGCATTGATGCAGGCTAAACAAGTAGTGACATGAAACCCACCACATCCCGCATAACCCACCACAACTTCTTCCGTCATCATTATATTTTACAGGAAAGCCTAAATGTTTTCATTCATGTGATTTGAATGACGCAAGAGGCGATCTTTCTGTGACCGTTACAAAGTGAAGTTTCATAAACTAATTTCGAGAGGAGCATGTGATAGGATTGAGCACGACTGGCTGCTCATCTGTAATCAGTAATAGTCCAATCAGAGTGATCCAAGCTTGCTATAAATGGATCGTTTTCTCCCTACTGCTCTATCTTCATTTTGGAAGAATCCCCCCCTTCCACCCTATCTCCTCCTTGTCCTCCCTTTACTAAGGGGGAGCTCTCAAGACCTACCTGACCTTGGATCCCCTGATATGCTTATTGACCGGGCGGGAGCCTTGGGCTCAAGTATCTCCAAACTCAGAGTTCTCTCACGGGACAGCATGCCAAACCTGCTATAAATGCTAAGCATATCTAAGTGGAATCTCTTGAAGTTAGGATTAATCTACAATTAAAAATAAATGGATTAATCTGCGAGTCACGTGTGTTCCGAACCGTGGGTTGTGAGCCATACAGTATGAATCGCGTATCAACCGTGATCCATTACAGCCCAATAAACATCTCAAACTTGTCTTAAAAAGATTGTTGAAATGTATATTCAAATCCACAATTCCTTAGTAATACCTAAACAACAAGTCTACTGGAAATACTGCAATAATTACAAAATATTTTAACAAAAATTTCAATTGTTTTTAAAGGGGGAAAATTGATGTTAATTACTGCATAAATTTCAATTATTACCACAAATCCTCTCAAAATTGTAAATAATATAGAAAAAATATTTTTACAATTTGATAATTTACAATAACAAAAAAACAAACAGAGGGTAGTTTACAGGTGTTCATCACTTTTTCACCAGAAAGACCACAAGTGTAAATCCCAAATAAGGGACACCAGAGGGTTAATCGTTTTTCATAGTAGAAGTAGACATATGCTGCGAATAAAGAAACACCATAGAAGAATTTGATATTTAGTCAGGTGTAACAAATGTGTGCATGCATTTATAAGTGTGGTTTCATTTGCATTGGAGGGTATCTTATGACTAGACGGGAATTAGAAATGAGACATTCCTAGGGAGTTGAGTTGTTTATGTGGAATGGCTGCTCTACACGTTTTTCTGTCATCTTAAGCCAAATCAAACCCAAATAATCCATACAGCGTCTCTGAACTGTTGGCCATCTTGGGAAAGCTGTAATACCTAGTTAATTCTGACCTCACACACACTTACACGGTAAAATGGTTAAGGTTAAATGGGACACAGCTCTGATCTCATTGCCTACAAATGGGCCTCTGTCTGCGTCTGGAAACATTCACGGAAATATACCGAAATGTCTGACTGTATGGAATCTGAACGTGCAAGACAGGAAAAGAGGGAGGCTAGCTGGAGTGACAGACTCTCTTTCAACTGGAAACTTTCTAGATGCGGCCATGTGGAATGTAACACTTTTTTTTTTTGCCGATCCAGTTAGTTTACTTTTTTCTTAATGTATTTAACAGCTTTGTATTACTCTAAGAAAATGTTTTGGCTATTCAAATATTTTTAATTAGGTAATTTTGTGTTACTCAAAGCTTTTAGCATACAACATCAACATAAATGAATGCAGAAATCAAATGTTAAGATTGTGACCTTTAAACCTACATGATTCATGTAAACCTACATGATTAAATATTTATTTTCGATGACTTTTCCGTTTACACATCATTTACTCCCTCCACTTGTTCTAAATAAGCATGGGCCGGTATAAGATTCTGACAGTATGATAACCTTGGATAAAAATATCACGATATTGTGATTAATGCTCTGAAAAATGCTTGTTTTTTAGTGATTAATGATTGACTCTTGTACTAGTAGACGAGGCTACATTCGCCATATTGACCGTTACACATTTCCCAATTCAAAACTATACAAGTGACATGTCTTGTTTATTCTATAGTCTTTGGTATTACTAATTATCTCACATGCATAAAACTAATGATCCTCTATGCATAAAACATGCTGTAACATTTCTTATAAAAACATGTCAAGTATCAGCTACTTTCTGCTAATAATTAGGTAATTATGGCTGTTTCTCAATTCCAAGAACGCAGAGAACGGACTTGCATTCCTGTCGAGACCGGTCTTTGCCAGGTTTCCTCTGAAGAACGAACTCACGAGAACAGAGAACGCCTGTGAGGAATGAGATGCTGCGTTCTTTCTGATGGTCACATGACCTTTACACATTTTAAATGGAAAATTATTTAAACATTACAGCATTCATACAGCAATTTATTGTTTTTCTCTATTTCAAAATATATACTCTGCATAAAAACATTATAAATATACGTTGCACAATATTAATAAAACCGATTTTAATATGAATTTTAGCAAATAAACACCCTTAGCCAAGCCTAGTCTATGACTCACTATGTTAGTCTTGTGCACCAACGCACAATTTACAACATTTATTTTCATTATACAACTTGACGCAACTCATTAGACTCTAAAGTTGAAGTTAACTCAGTCAGTTTATGTTAAGCTTAATGAATGAACGTCAATGCTTAAATCTCTTAAACTCATGGAATTGGGGGGGGGGGGGGGGGTAGTGTAAATTAATGTTTCCATGAAATTAAAATAAAACATATACCCCTGGTTTCACAAACAAGGTTTAAGGCTAGTCAAGATTAAATTGCATGTTTGAGCTGTCTCAACTCAAAATAACTTGCAGTGAGATACGTCAGTGTCATTTTTTTTTTCTCCAGGTGCATACCAGAAATATATTTTTCTAAGGCCGTTTTTATAAATGTGGCTTAAATATCCTAATTTAACTAAGGCCTAGTCCTGGCTTAATCTAAGCCCTGTTTTTGAAACTGGGCCTTTAAGTGTTAGTCTTAAGAATACCTAAATGGAGCAATGCTTTTTTGACAAGACATCTCATACTTCAGTTTCCCATCAAATATTCTGACCAATCAAATGCTCTGTAGTGTCTGACATGTCCCGCCCCCTTCAAAACACTTCTTATTTGCTTTTCATTTGCGCTTGATCTCATTTGCGCTTGATCTCAACCACTCTCAGTAGCAGAGCTGTGATAAAAATGAAATGCTTTTTTATAAAGGAGAGGAGCAGGTCTATATACCCCGTGTCTTCATGTTTCATTTGAAATTGCGTTACACACGGAACAAAAATACACATGCCGAAGTGGGACGTTTTAAGTGTAAACAATATTTTTGTAAATCAATTGTAGAAAATGATCCTACAGTAAAATAAAAATAAAAAATTAGATAATGCAGAAAATTATATAGGAGCCATACATAGACCATATATGAGTATTGGACTACAGGCTTTTACAAACTAAAAAAACATTCACAATGTTATGAATGATATTTAATATTTGATGAAAGAAACTAATTTAATTCTAATTAATTCACTCTTCGTTTTAGTGTATCTCTCATATGTTTTATCGATTTAATAATAACAAATAATTGATTTTCACTTATAACTTTTAATTTAATGCTTTTTTTATGTGGTTCTCTCTGCAGGAGAAGAAATAAGAAGAAATAGACGAGCATATGATTTCAACTAACACCCACAACCATAGGCAATTTTGCTGTACAGCAGATTGTCAGTATGGTGCTTCTACTTCAGCTGTTTTTTCTACTGCCTCTAAGTCATGTCTGTGGAAACTCTCATTCTCCTCTTGCCACCCATTCAAATCACAAACAGACTCATGCGATTGTCAGAAAAACAGATCGTTCACTGGCTGCCAGTGCAGAATTAGAAGTTTCCAGACCGTTTCTCCAAGGCTTCCATGGGAAAGGTTTCATTACATCGAGTAGGGTTTCAAATCAAAGGACTGAAAGAAATCCTGAGGACACATTGTCAGCAAAAATACCACATAGTAGCATTAATGGATCTAAGGGTCAGATTTTTATAGCACCCAAAAACAGAGTCAAAAGAGGTCCTAACCAAAATGCCACACTACCACAAGAGGAAAAAGAAAAAGAGACTAAAGATGTCACAGTTACTCATTTCAAAAAGAAGGACTTGTTAACAAGTGGACCAGAGGATGTGACAATAGCTGATAAAATAGCCTTTGTTGGGTCATCAACAAAGAATATAACAACTCCCAGTAAAAATGCCCAGTATAGACCACAAGGTCAGACTGCTCATGGTGTGCATGATAGTTTGACCACAGCACCTACCAATCCAACATTCAACACTTCACTCCAGACCAACCTTTCTGCAACTGTAGCACGTAACGAAAAGCTTACATACACTACCAATAGGATGATCCAACTGGATGCCAACGGGACTCTATTGGAAAAAGGTAAAGATTATGTATTGCTGATTATCCTAAATAGTCTCACCTTAATGATATCTCTTTATATTCTATTGTATAACTTGAGTGAAAAAAATTAACGTCATGCCATTTCTCATATTCTCCTTTTTTTCAGATAGGCCGGGCATAACCATTCCAACTAAAACTCAGACAAAAAGAGAGTTTACCACCTTACGGTCAGATATTAAAACCACCTCTCTTAGCACAAGCACAACTAATCTACAACTAGAGGCACCATTACCAGGAGTGGACATCATTAGTTTCAACTATTCACAACCAAAGAATACTTTACTGTCAACGAGTTCAGCAAAAATCAGCACAGATTATTCAAGTAATCCGGGAACTAAAGGCACACTGACTAATATAAAGAACACTAGAGGTTTGTTTGTTTATTTGTCAGGTTTTCCAACATCAGGAATGAAATTTTAATTTAGTATTTAGAACTATCCATTGTATGTCGTTATTGGCTATATATGATTGTATTTATTTTCTACAGTTACCTGAATAATATGTCTTCTTTTGATTTGCACAGGTAAGCCCACTTTTCAAAGGACTACCTCCCCTCTCCAAATTGGACATGGACATTTTGTATTTGAAAATGACAGACGGTTTACAGACAGGGACCAGTCAATATCTGTGGGAACAGTTCCATCTTTGAAGTCAAACCCTGCCTCTCCTACCCGTGCCCCACCCAGTGATCCCTGTGGTACTGGTGTGGGGGGTCCCTGTGTTTCTTACAAAGATGAAGACAAAGCGAAAACCTATGAAACAACAAATGGCAGCTTTTTAGTGTGGGCAGATTTAAAACGCACATTGTCATTTGCATGGGAACTGCATGTGTTTGGTTCTGCTGCCCTCTTCCTTCTACTTACTGCTGGTTCAATCCTTGGCTTAGTATTAGCTCCTAGCTTAAATTGCCCTCATGGCGGTGAACTAATACTCACCAATAGTCTTTTGCTTTTTGTGGGTGTAATTAGAGCTGGCCACTTTTTGCTTGACCCATATGGGACACGGCTCCTCTTGCCACCTCCTGTAATTATAGCTTTATACACGCTACCATTACCACTGTTAATTTTGGCACAAGCTGCACTAGTGATATTGGTACTAAAAGAAGCAGGAGTAACTTGGCTACCACCAGCATTTCAGCGGCCCCCTCTATTAGGAGTGTTAGCGGTTTTACAATGCACTCTCTTACTGGCAGCAGACTTACTTTCCCCTGCACTTTCACCTGCTGTTCCTGTCGTCCTGCAGAGTCTCACGCTGCTAGCAGGTCTGGCGTTGTGTTTTGGCTATCTTTTCTTGGCATTGCCAAGGCTGCCTCGTACTCGTGAAGCACGAGGAGGAAATAAGGGAACAGGCGAAGGAAAGGTGCAGGTTTTGGCACGGGTATTGGTAGTGTGCGCTCTCCTTGGGATATTGTGTTGTCTGTTGCACATTTATGCCTGCCTGTGGCTGTATGGACTACTAGGAGACTGGAGGCGCTTTCGTTGGGGATGGTGGCTTTGTCAGTTCTGGGTACGACTGCTAGAGCTTGCCTGGGCTTTTTGTCTACTTTTGGTGTCTTCCTGGGTCTTCTGGAGACCCAATGGGGGCCACATATGTGGAGCACCAAGACAGGAAGGGGTGGCCCCAGAGAGCTTGCCCTCACCCACTCAATCATCAAACTCTTCCAGCAGACATACATGCTGGGCAAAGATTGTGCAGAGCCTTAAGGTGAGGCAACAAAGAAAATCAGAAAGCAATGGGATTGGAGGTTCCAACAGTGGTACAATGACTGGAGAGCTGCCCAATAACTGGGCTGGACAGGAGCGATCGGGAGCGGACATCAGCAAGAGTCTCATACGAAATCGTGACCCACTCAAAGACAGCAATCACGGACGCAATCTGAAGAGCTTTGTAGGAGGCTCTGCAGGATCACTGCTAAGACTGCAAGCTCTTGCTCAGACACCTCGGTCTTTAAGCAACAGTCTGGACATGGACAAAGAGTCAACCCTTTCACTCTGTGATTTTGACCTGCGCCCTCCAACCCCGATTGACCTTACCCGTAGTATTGACGCGGCACTCAATCGCGAGCATCTGTTTATGGGCGAAAGTTTGTTTCACCCACTGCGACCAGTATCGCCTCCTCCATCTCCAGACCTGTGGATGCGACGGAATAGTGACCCCCAAATTACACTGTCATTGAGTAGTGATGAACACACATTGCTCACAGAGTCCTCTGCAGGTCTAGATCGCTCCATTCCTAGTGCTGTGCCAAGCCGTCAGGTCACAGCTCCTCCTACACCCACTCATCAAGGCTTCCGTTGGGTCTCTGAGGTACCGGTGCCTTCCTCTTTATCCTGCCCAGTATCTCTGCATCCTTCCCCAAGCACAAGTCATGCCCTCATTCCAAGTGCGGATAACACAAGGCCGTTTCTAACCCCTGACTTTGAAAGTTCACAATCAAATAGCAGAGGTGGACGCAGTTACTTGAAAGTCACTCGAAATGATGACTCCGCAAGTGTCAGCAGTGACATTATTGACCTTTAAACACAATCATGCTACATTATGGTGGTATTGGTGATGGCACGCAACAACTACAGGTTACAATGCATTAATTAAGCAGAGATAACATATTGAATTATGACTTGTTCTGATGGATCGAGTCTAACTGTAGAAACGGTATTTAAAATAAAAAAGAAAGTGACTGAATGTGTTCATTCGGGCAATCAACATAGAATCGCTCAAACTATTTATTGATTTTTTTTCAAAAGTCTTGTTTACAGCAATTCACATACAGTAGTATCCTAAGGACAAGGCATTCCAGAGACAGAAATTTGAAGCTTATGTTTTGTTTTTACTGTAGTTTTTTGTGCAATTGTTTGTTATTTGACCTGTGCGGCAAATTAACTTCTAGTTATGTGTTATTTGTGTCTTTATTGCTTGTGGAGTTCAGTCTCCTGTTGTTATATAATGTTTAGTGGCTTTACCTTTGCAGTAGTGCGTGCTTTACTGTTAATGCCAGTTTATGCAGTGCCTTGTCCCATAGAGCAACCTAAGTGCTACCTTAGCATGCATTGTAAACAGCTGTGTCTGGATAGTGTTTATTTTTCTTTGTAATGCATTTCAATAGAAATTATACTGTATGCTTTGGAACACTTTCTGGCCCATGGTTTGTACTTTTAATTTATTCCTGCAGTGCAACTTACCAAACTTTCCCCACAACTGGATCAATGAGGTGGCAACTTTCAGAACAACCAAACAAACTTTGTTTGCTAGTGAATTTAGCATGCTCAAATAAAAAAATGCAGGCTTAACTGATAACTATTTTGTCCAATACAGCAGAACTCATGTCCGAGCAATAAACTATAGAAAGCTGTGAGTATATCTAAAACAGATTATGTATATACTATATTTTTCTTTGTAAATAAGGATGTATTCTAATTACATGCAATGCATTTACTGTGAATGACAATCTTTCCTACTACAAGAACATACTGATCCTAAAAATACACTATATGTATTTTTCCAGGCATATCTGTCTGTGTGATAATACGACAGTAACATATCCTGAAAAAAATGTTAATGTGTACAGTTTGATTGTGACGTGAAAGAGATGTGATTAGTATGCTTTGTACTATTTTTCTTGTTGTTTAATAGGGCATTTCTGTTTAAAATGGAAGGTATAAGTACTTTAATATTACCTTCATCTTTGTAAATAAAGAAGATGCTATAACTGTTTACAGTACAAATGGTTTTTGTTTAGTGGCCATGCCACTATGTAACATTTAACCTAGGCTCATTTTGAAAATGTACTCCTATATAAATTTTTGGAGAGCGCCAAATAGTCCCAGGAGCTAAATTTTTTTGCTGTTTTTGTTTTTACAAATCTACCAGAGGCCGCTGTGTACATTTTTGAGATCTCAAATTTCACTCGCTAGTCCCATTTGTCTCTGCTGTTCTTACATAAATCCACCAGAGGCCGCTGTCGACTGACTTACTGACTGATCGACAACCCTCCTTCCTTAAACACAACCAATAGTGTTTACAAAAGCACAGATTGACCCGATCACCCACTTCCCTAAACCCAACCGACAGTGTTTTCAAAAGCAATCCAGAAAATTCTCACCCTGTTATTTACTTCTGTTTTTGTCTCACCGGCTTTCTGTAACCATTCTTCACCTGGCTTTAACCCTGTCGTCGTGGTCAACTCCTCTTTGCTTCTGGACAAAGTGGTAACAGCGGGAAAGCTATGTTGAAGCATTATATGTTTATGTGTGCTGTGCTATACATAACTGATTTATTAATATTCATTACAGCTTTCTATGGAAAATTAGACTTGATTGAATGAAATTAAAGGTGCCATAGAGTGCATTGATCCAGTGTGTTAAATTATCTGAAATCTACTCTATATAGTAGGTTTGTAGCTTAGTTAGGTGCAAAAATTCTCCAGAAGCAGTTTTTATGCCCATTTATAACAACAGGAATTACCCCTAGAATAAAAAGTTTAATTTTTTTTGGTTTTGAGCATAATTTGAATGGCTGTAAATAAAAATGAAGTCTGCTCTGACTTTCCACAGCTCACGAGCAAAATAATCATACTTCAGTTGTCCAAAAATATTTTTGCAAAATGAGTAGATTCCATTATAAATTAGTCTTTTCTTGAGCTGAAGATCTTTGCCCAAACCCGAAGGAACCCACTGCGTCCCATTGGGTTAATTTCTATAATTTTAGTCAGGCCGGGCTTGGGTTGCGCTCTGACTTGCGCTGTAAATGAACGGTCATGTGATACATTTCGATTAGTCTGAGAAAGTAATCAAATAGTTTGTTACAACATTAAAACCCATCCCTGCAAAGGTGGATCAAATGATGACGGAGAAGTCAAAAAGGGCAAATTTTGTTGGAAAATGTTGAGGTCACTTGATACATTAAAACTGCTGTCATGGAAAATTAAATGAATGTGTTTGGAAGATGGAAGATGAACAAACAATCCTACCCAAAACTTGCAAAATTAACCAGATCAGTACTATGCATCCCGGCCAGTAGCAGTAGTGAAAGGGTGTTGAGTGCTGCTGATGCACCATCAGTGAGGGCAGGACTGCGCTAAAGCCATCTACAGTGGATTCAAAAAAATGTTCCTCCGCAAAAACATGTAGCCTAATCTTGGTGAGTAAAGTCTTTTCAAATTATAACTAAATACTGTTTATAATTATAACTAATACAGGCTAATGTTGGCATCATTCTTTAATTACTTAGCTTCACCATCGCTTTAAGGCCGGATTGTGAAGAGAAGTGTCGAAACAAATCCCGCAGAGCCTTTATCTTAATTTCGTTATTGCTAAATACCCGTCATAATTTAGAATTTATTTTAATTTAACTTGTTAAGAAAGACTTATTTTTATTGGTGTGTTGGCCAATGTAACGGCTAAGTGTATATACCTAGGCCTATTTAAAGTGCTGAGATGTTATGATGACGGTTGGGTTTAGGGGCGGGGTTGGGTGCCATGCCTCCTTTTTAAAATCGGACAGTTTCGTACGACTCAACACGTACGAATTAGCCACTAAACTGACAAAATGTAAAATACTTGTGTTTCCTTATGAGATCAGGCTGGATGTGACAGAAGACTTATTTTATTTCTTTGTTCCAACTGTGGCCCATACGTTTGTTATAAATAAATTATGATAAAACACGTATAACGACTCATTCTTGAAAAAAGTCAAAAGAGCTGTGTGCATGTGCACATTTGAATAATGCTGTCAATCAAAATGTACTTATCGGGCTCAGGCCTAATTCGGTCGGGCCTAACTTTTATGGCCCGATTACAGCTCTAGTCTTTTTAACTAAAGTGGTAGAGGTTTATTAGCTAGAAAAAGCTAGAAATGAAATGAATGTTTGCTCCTCTTGACTTGTGTGTTTTGGATGAAATATGGGCAAATAGTTATAGTGGAGAGCGGGGCACAAAGTAACACTTTTTGGTTTTGGCCAAATAATGAACAAAGTAATAGAGTTAGACAAACCATTTTTTTTTAACCAACAACACACAAGCCTTTCCTACTAATGAGCACTGGTTGTATGATCGCCTGACCTATGGTTTCTGTGCAGTATTGGCAAAAGTGCCAGGTGTAAAAATGTTACTATTTACCCCACCTGCAGGGCAAGTTGTAACAGACAGAGGGTTAGTTGTAACACATGCTTAAAAAGGCTGATTTCATACAATCAATTTAAGTACAGTTTACATTAAATAGTATATTTCCTCAGTACTTAACTCAGTTTTTTTATTCTGCACAGCACAGCATTTTATTAATTTATTTATCTGTTGGATAAACACATTTGGATTTATTTGCATTATTATCCATTATTATATAATGCATTTTTTGCATTATTAGAAATAAAAAAGTATATATAAAAAAATTTTTTCTATTAAAAAAAACATTTTTTATATAAAAAGTTCTCAACATTACACTCAAAATTAAAAAATTATTTTCTTAGTTTAATTGGTGTCCAACAGAGTGTGGCTTATTTGTAATACCCTGTTACAACTAACCCCGCTATGCCTTGTTTTCCTCAAAACTGGCTAGCAGTCACTGTGTTTTTTACATCTTTCAAAATGGTTCCATCTTTTAGCCTAGATGATGGTTAATCACAACAGTATAAGATATATTTATTAAAAAAATACTTTTATGCTGCAAAAATGGTTTCTCCTGTGTTTCTCTTCCAAATTTCACCAAACTTTTTCAATAATTGTCAGGAAGACATCTGCCGTCACTGTGATGAAAACCTCGGAAGCATGCCATGGTTAACCCTGAGCAAATACCTTAAAACTCTGTGTTACATTTTATCCCGCGTTACTTTGTGCCCTGTGCTTTCTTCATAACACATTTATTTGCAAAAAGGTTAGATAAAGATGTACCATGCTGCGTTCACGCCAGACACGGAACGCGTGGACAAATCGCGCTATTCGCATGTAAATAGACACGTGAACATTTGAGTTTACTCGCTTCATTTGCACGTCAAACTCCGCTTCATTGGCGCGTCAAATTCCCTTCAGAACAGAACAGCGGATTTGCGTCATGGGCAGGGCTTCTGTTTGCCTGGTGACAGTAGCTTCGTTGCTAAATGGCTAACATTCATTTTATTGAGATACGTTTGGAGCAGTGTCTGTCCACTAGATACTTTCAGAGGTGCACCCAGCTCTTTGAGCTCATAAACTCCTCCAGAAACTTAACCTGGATGACGGAGACTTTCAGCGGTGCTTCTGACTGAGCCAAGCCCATTTTGATGAACTGTTGTTGGTGTCGGCTAGAGGATTTTACCCCGGGACACCAACAACAGGTGCTACGTCACAATCATGCTCCCACAAGAGCAAGCTCCTGATTGGTTAACGCTAACGTTAAGCGCGTCAATTCGCGCTGCGCAATTTGCGCCATCAGCTCCGCGTATCGTGCCGCAGGATGTCTAATCATGCCTTTGCATTGACTTAACATGTAAATCACTCGCGCTTGACGCTTCTTCCGTGCCTGGTGTGAAGCATCAGAGTTGTACTTTGTGGTTTTAGCTTATATGGAAACAAACAGAAGTAAATATATTAACCTCTGACAAAAATCACAGCAAGTCACAGAATCACAGAGCTATGTGATATGACACAATGCATAAACATGTAATAAACACATATTCAAGTCTGGATGTGTTTGATGCCTACAAACGATTGCCTCAAATTTCACAATATGCACATTAAACTAACAAAAGATACAGTTAAACATACCTTATGCCTGTTCGGGGACACTGAATAAATTTATAATCTCTCTTTCCTAAATTTTGCATTACTTTAGAGCGCTATAATGCCATCTTGTTTTCAGAACAAGAGTTCCACATACAATTAGTATAATACTAGATTAGATAAACTCGAAAATTATTAAAAAAGTCATTATAAGGCAAGGCAAGTTTATTGATATAGCACATTTGAATTTGATTAAAAGAATCATAAAGGAATCTCACATTAAGCATAAGAAATAAAAACAACAAATGATTAAAATGATTAAAATACATGTTAAAACAAGTTTAGAAGGAATAAAACAAGAAAGGCAGCACTATCTATTAGATGTAGCACAGCTCTCATTAAGTAAAGGCACGGCTAAACATGTAATCTCATTAGGAAATGCTGTGACCAATCAAATGCAACCTGGGGTGCGCATATTAATTATCCTATGTGTTTTGTCCCAACTGACTTTAATTATTTAGCTCTGTCTAGGTATATCCATGGCATCTTTAAATATGGAAGAACATCACTTTGTGTTGTAACCTGTGGACAGCAGGTGAAATACAGCTGATCATAGCACCAATAATCCATTAAATCATAGTCAAATAATTTATCAGAATATTATAAACATGTAAAACCTCGCACCCCGCATACCATCAGGTGCGCTAGCTAATTTAGGTTACGCATGTTTCGATTTGTAACTTCAAAAGTAAACTAACCTATAACACATCAGACAGATTTAGAGCAGGTCATTAAGAGCAGATTTAGGGCACGTGTGTTTGACTTAAGAGATAATCCTCAGAGTGGAATTGCGTGCGGTTTGCTAAAGCTACAGGACAGTGATTCTCAGCCACAGTTTTGAGCTGTTGGGGGAGCTCCAGGAACATGGTTGAGAACCACTAGGATATCTGTGATCTGATCGCTTTGAGATGATGGTGATCCAGTGTTTTCCAGTGTCATTCGAAAATTTTAGGATGTTCAACCAATAATATTCTATAAAAATCACATGTACGATAAGTGTGTATTGGTCTTATTCTGTGACACGGATGTGTGCTTAATTTTCAATCATTAAGTGCGATTGTTTTTGAACTTCCTTTTCAGTTGCCTATGGGAGAAATGACTAAGGAATAATAAACGGATAAAAACGGTCAAACAGCTTTACTCAAAACAAGTGTGCTCATGACTATACATAAAAAGTCCAATAATATAATAAGAAAATATCAGTTTGCAACATCAAGCAGCAGAACAAGCTGATTTTAATGTCTAAAAATCAGTGGAAGTGAATGAGACTACAAGTCTCGAGCCAAAATGAATCCAATGGCTGCACTGCTCATACCTGAAGAATAAGGTCAATAGTGGGTAGTTAAAGTCCAAATAAATCCTTTGATAGCAGTCCTGAGATTTCTACCATTGACATGCATGTGAATGCTTTAGTTTTGAGTCAACGTGGAGTTTCCCAGGGTTCTATCTTATAGGTCCTGCTCACTTTATCTACTTCCTTTGGGCTATATCTTTAGGTAACATGGCGTCTCTTTTCACTGTTAAACCAATGGCATGCATTATTGTTTTTATTAGAAACCAAAATGTTCTTTGGGAACTATCAGCAGTTTCTATCGCTCAAAAATGTCTTTTTTTTAGTTTAAAATCTTGCTAATTGTACAGTGCTCAGCATAAATGAGTACACCTCATTTTGAAAATGAATATTTTTATCAATTTCTCAATGAAAATAGCTCATATATTTGGAGCGTTTGAACAAAACAGATTTATTAAACAGATATATTTATTAAAACAATATTTTAGTCACAGAGTATCTTTAGAAATGGAAAGATAATACATTTAAATTCATAAATGTATTAATAATAAATTTTATATACTATATTTAATTGTGTATTTTTTTGTTTTTCTTGATTTTTGTAATTTTTGAAAAATGTAATATTTTTCCCTAACATATAAATTTGGGGCCACTAATTTTGGAACAATATTTGTAAATTATATTGTTCCAGATTTGGCTTCAGTACTGACTAAACTAATGTATATGCACAAATATAATATTGTAAAGCATCCTATAAAAAATGTAATTTAAATGAGACATTTGTGGGGGGTGTACTCATATATGCTGAGCACTGTATATAATTAACAACTTAGCTCATCCTTATCTGTCTAATTTACTTCACCTCTACACTCCTACACTCCAGCAAGCTTAAGATCGAAGGGCACATTTCCCAAATCGCAAAAATCTGCTTAAAGACCGGGATCTAGGTCCTACCTTCTGGAACAGCTTACCAGGTCACATTACAATGGCTTCCACTTTATATGAGATTAAACCTATTTTTTTTCTTCTTTTTGGTTTTACTTCTGTTCATTCTGTTGTGTTTTATACTTGCACTTTGGTTGGCCTTGTTCTGTGTCTAAATGTGCTATTGAAATAAACTGAACTTGATATTTATTATTGTGTTGCCATGTCCAATAGATGTTGTTTCACAGATCTTGCATCTTTCTTTCCCAGTTGTTTACATTTACAACATTATTTTAATGTGTTTTGTGTGTTTTAGATGTAACTTTGCTTGAATTTGACAGTCGATAAGAAAGTGAACTCGCATGGTGAGAGTTTTGTGTCTAAAACATTTACATAAGCTGCCTTTATTATTTTTTCTTAATAAATCACCTGTTTTGTCATCATTTTAGACATTACGCTAGAGAATCATTCAAATGCTAGTTCTAAAATGACGTTAGTGAATTAGCAATGGTTTCTGCTCTTCTAACTATCAGCTGCAGATGTGTATGAACGACGGAAGGGAGTAGTTCCTTTTACAAAAGGGTTTTTTAGACTCTCATGTTTGATTTTCTTTTTTATACACACGATTATGTCGTCGAACTGTTGTATAAACACAATGTCTCACTTGTAGCAGTGCAATGTGGCTGTATATCGTCACTGAAAGGACACTAAGGCACTCGGCCTGCTGCCTCGAGGCAACTGATTTCTGAAATAAAAGTAATGAAAGTGTTTTCTACTAAATTATGTATACTATATATATATATATATATATATATGAGCAATATCATACAAGTAGCAGTGCCAATATACAGCCATATCACACTGCTACTCTTATTATATTGCTCATATATAGTATAAATAATTTTAAGAGTTCACACTTAGCTGATGATTGATAATAAAAGCTTGTTTGGCATGCTGTCCCAGGAGAGAGCCCTGAGCTTATGCGATCCTCGAGCCCTGGGCTCCCTTCCGTTTGCCAGGCGATAGGGGAGTTTGAGCTCAGGTAGATCTTAATGAACTCCCCCGGCTTATTCTAGCTAAATGATGTATATGGATGACTGAGGAGAGGTGTACTTGCTAAGAGCTTGACTATGGTTTAAATTTTGTGTTTAATTTACTTCGGGTGTGTGTTATTTGCGTGTATAAACCTACGCGAGCACGGGGAGAACAAGCGAAACTCCACACAGAAATGTTGTCTGGTTTAGAAGGGACTTAAACCAGTGACATTATTGCTGTGAGCCACAGTGTCGCTCATCTAAAAGGAGGGAAAGGGGGGGGGGGGGCTTCAAGACGAAGATATTGAGATAAGCAAACTTTGCTTATTTATAGTGAGTTAGGATTCATCTGATTGGATAATCGATCATGATCTGGGAACAGCTGAGAACAATTGTAAGCCTGTGATCCTCTCGAAATTTGTTTACACATATACTTCACTCAGTAGAAAACACATTCACTACTTTTATTTCAGAAATCAGTCAATTCAGTGCTTATAGTTGTTTTTGTTGCATATTCCCCTATGAAAAAGTACTATAGTAACTTATCGTATGCTAAAATATTTTTGAACCATACTATAGTCAAATGTCCTATGTTGTATATATTATAGTATTTTCAGCACTTTGTAATAAGTGCTACTGCATAATGTAGTGTTAGCTGATGTAATAAATGCAGTGTTATATTTTACTACAGTAAACTGTGGTGAATTGTGGCATAATAAATCCTATAGTTGTAGAAGACTTATTAGGTAATTTGTTTAAATTACCTGATATGTCTTCTACAACGATAGGATTTATTCAAATATTTACTATAGCAGTGTTTCTCAACCATGTTCCTGGAGGACCACCAACATTGCATGTTTTGGATGACTCCTTTGTCTGTCACATCCATTACATGCCTTTCAGTCTCTGCTAATGAGCTGCTGATCTGAATCAGGTGTGTTTGGTTAAGGTGACATGGAAAATGTGCAGAACTGGTGGTCCTCCAGCAATGTGGTTGAGAAACACTGTAGTGTGTGGGTCAAAAAAAACGATAAAATATTTACAATAAATTACTATAGTATTTTTTTCTTGTGGGGTACAATAGACACTTGTTTTATAATTGGACTTTTTTATCATTTGAAATTTATAGAAAATTAATACACACAATCCTGGTTAAATAATCACGCAGAAGTATTAAATCTCAGTACAGAATTTGAGAGTGGAATTCTTCATCTTCTCTTTGTAGACCTCATCGAACTGATTATTTTGTGCCACGGTGAAGTGATTTTTCCAGTCTCCAACTTTACCTAGACAAACAAAAAGAAGATCAAAGTAAATGAAAGTAAATTATTCAAAAGGATAAATTACATCAGTGGTGTATTCACCTTTCCGCATGAACGGCGAGATCGTGAAGTCCATTGTTGGGATAGTGGAATAGTTGGTCACCTTGTTCTGTTTCATGGCATCAAACTGAACACCATTTACTATTTTCTCCTTCTCTTCGTCTGAACGTGGCAATTTCAAGAAAGTGCACAAACTTTCCACCTCGCTATTAATGTCCTGAGCAAGCCATTAAAAATACACAATAAACATGTATTAAGATTTTCTGCTTCCTAAAAAGGTTCTTATGTACTGAACTTACTTTCGCCATATCCTCGTAGAACATGTAGTGTAAGTTAGGATATGTGTCTTTTTTCTCCCACCATCCACAGACATGGTCGAACCAAGAACCAAAAACCCCTATGTGCAAAATTGAAACAATAAATGAGACGCGAATATTTCGATTAATCCACACAGTATAATATTTCTTTGATTCTTTCAACCATTTTACAAGAAAATGTCCTTTTTTTGTTGATGTAGAGAAAATTAGAGCAGTAATTGGGCCATAAACGTTAGGTGTGTTTTATCATTGTAATGAAGTTACGGCCCTGCTGGGAGCCCTGTGGAGGAATCTATCCACCCGTCCGTCTTCTGGTGTCCGGCGGCGGTTCTCCTGACTGGCTGGCGGCATTTCTGGTCTCCTGCTCCGCTCCCGCTTCGGAGGAGGACGCAGGCTTCGGCGTCATGGCAGATCGCGGCGACTCCCCCCGGGCTTTCTGGGATGGCTCCCTTCAGCTCTTTCCCCATCCGGTGGGGAGCCCCGCGTCCCCTGCTCCTCCCCATGCTGGGAGACGGCAGCAGGCAGATCCTTCCTCGCCAGCCTCAGGCCGCCCCGTCACTTTGGCAGACGAACGGGTTTCTCCCCCACTCGGATTAACTCCCGAACACTCGCCGCCCTTCTCAGCGGCGAGGGCAACTGGACGACGTGTCCCTCCTTCTCCCGGGTTTTTGGCACCACTGTAATGAAGTTACGGCCACCTGGCCGCCGGGAAGAAGGAGGCGGAGAACCGACAAACTTTTAAATAAATATTTATTAATAAAAGGGACGGCAGCTCCTCACGGAGACTGCCGTCTAAATCAAAACAAACGGACGGCAGCTCCTCACGGAGACTGCCGTCAAACTGAAAGCAAAAGTAAAACAACATGTCCGGGCCCGGTCCTCTCTCTCTGTCCTCTGCCATCGTTCCTCCTCTTATAGTCCAGAGCTCCTTCCGTGGGATTGAAGGCAGGTGCGCGCCACAGGTGCATCTCGTTTCGCTCCCACGGCTCTCGGCCACGCCTTCTTGCCACAATCATAATTTATTTATAACAAACGTATAGGCCACTTAGAAGTTTGAACAAAGAAATAAAATAAGTCCTCTGTAACATCGCAACATCTCAGCACTTTAAATAGGCCTAGGTACATACACATAGGGCCTTATCATACACCCGGCGCAATTCGGCTCAAGGCGCAATGCAAGTGTTGTTTTGACGATTTTCACCACGCTGTTTAAATAGCAAATGCATTTGTGCTCATATGTGCGCCCATAGGTGTGTTAAGGCGCATTAATGGTGCGTTGCTAGTTTGAGGAACTAAAATAGCTCCATAATAGACCAGCTGAGAGGAGGTCTAAAGTCAAGAGCAGAGCGTGTTAGATGTTAGATGCTTACACATTGCTTAATACACACAGGATGTACAGCAATATACAAATATCTTTACAAATGAAAAAGAATTAAAGGAATAAATTATTACAAAAAGTATTACTTTCTACATAAATATAAAAGACACTGCTTCATCTCGGGGCTTTTTCAGTTTATTCATGACAATTTGCTTTTGTATAATGTTATTATTAGAAGTATTATTTATTATATGCATATTTATATTAGTTTTATCACAAACAAGCTTAGATTTGCCACCTGGACCATATGGGGCATAGCATGTGTATCTGGAAATAAACACTTCGTTATTACTGTTCATTTATTCGTTTGCTGGAAATTAGAACTGAACTTTGCTCTTAACAAACCCAATTAATTATGTAGGCTAATGGATGTCTGGGCATACAACATGTTTCCTTATCCATGGAAGAGAGTGAAAGTGAAAGTAAAGAATGAGGAGGCTCATTCTCTCATGCTGCAGATGGTCTGTTTAACTGTTTTCTCGCTAGTGAAGCGCTCAGTATTTCCACTTACAAAGTCCGCTATGTAAATAGGAAATGCGCTATGGTGCGAAAAGGAACCATAAAGGGAATGAGAGATGAGACTCTGATTGGTTTATTCTCAAAACACACCAATTAATCATTAAGAGAATAAGCTCAACCCTGTTAGACCATGCGCAGTGGCGCAAAGTGGAATTTTTCGCCCTTAAAATAACAAAAGTGAATTCTGACACGCCCTTAATGCTTTTGCGCCTCTGCGTTAAAATAGGACCATTAGCCTATGAATTGGCTAACACACCAATAAAAATAAGTCTTTCCTAACAAATTAAATAAAAATAAATACTAAATTATGACAGGGATTTTGCAATAACAAAATTAAGATAAAGGCTCAGCAGGATTTGTTTTACAGTGACCTCATCATTTTCCTTGTCAGCTTGCTGTACATTTTCCCACTCCGCAAAATTTGCTCTTTTTGACTTCTCTGTCATCATTTGATTTACATTTGCAGGGATGGGTTTTAATGATGTAAAAAAAACGATTTGCTAACTTTCTTGAGCTAATCAAAATGCATTACATGATTGTTCATTTACAGCACAAGCCTAAGCCCAGCCAGACCCAGTCTAAAATGACAGAAATTAAGCCCAAACCCACCTGAACCCGTCGGGTCCTGTTGGGCTCCTTTGGGTTCAAGCAAAGATCTTCTTCCTAAAGAAAATACCTATATTTTTTGTCCTCTCCTAATATAGTTGTTTAATGATTTCACATATCCAGATGATTTTTTTTAGTTATGTTCATTGTATCTGACTAATGGGATTTAATTACATTTTCAAACAAGTATTGTTACTCACTGTTTCCGTTCATAAAAGCTTTCAGGAAGGAGTCCCAGTCTCCTGGTTCAGGCTGTCCCTTGTTCATTCGATCAAAATGAAAATAGGAAACCACATTGTCTTTTGCGTTCCGAGCTACATACACCACCTGGAATAAGTGGACAAAAAAATTATAACAAATCTCATTGGCTTAATTACACAACTGATATATTAGTATGCTATATTTGCTCTGATATTAATCACATTTATTTTTTAATTAATTTTAAAGGGCACCTATAATCCAAAATCAATTTTTGGAAGCAGTTCGGACAGAACTGTGTGCAGGTATAGTGTGTCCGCAGTCATATTGGAGTGAAATAAACACATCTTTTTTATTATTTCCTGATGTTAAAATAGGTTCTGTTTAGGTTAGACCCTTATTGTGTGTGAGCCCTCTATTCTAACACCCTATTCCAAACCATTTTTTTTTAGGTTTTTTTATGACAAGCAGAGCAAAATACACATTAAATTATCAAATGATACAATTAAACAGACCTTATGCGTCTTTATGTGCTGAATAAGTTTCTAATCCACATTTCTGTTTATATAAGAAGCTTACTCTTACACAAAAGAAGTGTCTTTCAAGTTACTTTTATTTACCAGAACACATTTTGAAGCTGCTGACAGTCATATATGTGTCCCACGCTGCTATAAACACTATTAGGTGGATGGCGGAGGGGTGTCCCAGACAAAAAATAGCAGGGTGGGGTGTCGCAAAGTGAAGAGGGTTGGGGAGTCCCGGAATAAAGTGAAAGTGAACAGCGAATGGGGGAGGAGGGCGGTTGAGAAGTGGGATTGGTAAAATGAGGTGCCAGATCAGATTTCAGAGGTGCCGGATCCGGCATGTTCCAGCACAAATTAAGCCCTGGTCCTGTCTCTACAGATTTGATAAGTGTGTGAGAGCTGTGCCCTTTGTTTGTTCATTCAGATGGCAAAGTTAGTTCGTATCGTCAGCAGTGCTCTTTCAGTTTTTAAAGACATACCTTAGTCAAAATGATTTAGTTACTAAGCTTACAGTATGTTAATATCACTGCAATATTATAGCACAATATTATAGACTGAGGGCTTACTCACACTATGCTATCCGAACCGTGCCCAGGCCCCTTTCCCGGATCGTTTGAGAAGTGTGAGTGCTCTGAATCGGGCTCAGGCACGGTACACTTGGGCGGCCCTGGCCCAGTTGGAAGAGGTGGGCCAGAGCACGGTTCACTTGGGCTCAGGCACGGTACGCTTGCAGTGTGAGTGCAAGCGTGCCTAAGCCCGAAACGGAAAGCGAGACGTGACTTTTAAGGGACTGTTTCATATGGATTAATTAACCATTCGTACTGTTCAATAAACGCAAACTGTCATAGATTATTAAAGACACAAATCCCTCACTGCACGTCAGCTGCACCTTCAGCAAACTTCCTAATTCCTGCAGCACGAGGACTTTATGATTGTTTATGAGCGCCAAAAGTGGCTAATCTGTTCGGCGAAATATTAGGCTTTGTGTCACCGCATATCAAACGACTTAAACGATATAACTAAAGAAATCTCCACTGTGCTGAGTGAGAGCGCTTACTGAGCTTGCTGCTCTCCAAATGTAAACATGTAAACATCGCAATCAAACTATTACTGTAGTGTATGGATTTTCACCACATTTTGTGACAGGATAGTCTTTACACACACAGCTTTCTGACGCTACCTACCGAGTGCATCTAAGTTACCGAGAAATGAGGAGGATTTTTTCTCCCATTCGCCGGGTGGTATCAAATACTCCATTAAAACTCCACTCTCCAACAGTTCCTCGCTTTCAATATGTTGTTTGTTATGGAGGGCATGCAGGAAATGTTCCTGAATAAAAAGTGAAAGTGCCAAACTACAGTTAAAGTCGACAAATTAAGAATTTGTCAAATAATTCGATTACTGATGTCCATGTAAACACAGTCACTGTCTTTCTCCCCTGTGTCTGTGTGTTTGTTTTGCCAGCGCATGCCCAAATGGAAACTCCCATTTTTGCAAAACCTTCCCTCTTTCCCTCCCCCAACACTTCCACCTAAACAGAGCTGGACACGCCCACTTTCCTGACTTTTTCCAAACTAGTGGTGTGAAAACACCCTGCTGAGACAGGGGGGTCTCGTGGCCCTTTAAGTATACTTAGGTAATGTAGAAGTATATTTTAGGTATACTTTACATATTAACATCTGTGTACTAGAAGTATTCTACTAGAATACCTCTTGGTACTGAATTGGCCCACTTTTAGGCCCAATCTCAATTCTTTTTTTTTTGTACCCCTTCCCCTAGGCCTTTAAACAGAGTGTGAAGGGAATGAGCTTCAAATTTACCCCCAAGAAATGGGACAGCACTACAGCACCTGCACACGTGATCATATGTCTTCACGATCTCTTACTTCATATGAAATTGACGATGGCGACTGCTGTAGTTATTCCAGTTGCATTATTTTTTGGTATTTATCTTCAGGAAATCACAGAAGGCAATGGCATCATATTATCGCAACGATATAATGTGTCAATAAGATCGTGACTGAAATGTGCATTTACACCGTGGCCATATTCATCTATGTAAACACACGAAACCAAAATTAACATTATAGCAAACACTGTAAAAATCTAGAACTTTTCTAGTTGTGGTCCTGTAAAATCTCAGTTTCAAGGGCTATCTGGCTCTTCCCCTTAGCCCTACGCCTTCAAGTTAAAGAGAATTGGGACACCCCTACCTCTTCACGTGAACGCGCAAAATGAGGCATACCCCTTGATTTCTAGTGTGGTCCTGGAAAATCTCCATTTCAAGAGCTATCTAGCTCTTCCCCTTAGACCTATGCATTCAAGATAGAGAGAATTGGGACACCCCTATACCTTCACGTGAATGCGCAAAATGAGGTGTAGGGGTAAGGGAAAGGGCTAAGGGGAGAATTGATATTGGGTCTTAGTAAATAAAAGTCAACACAATCTCACGGAAATTCGTAACTTTGATTTAGTGGCTAATTCATTCATATGAATTTAAAAGATTTCATTCGAACAATTTGCTCATGCCCTAATGATGGATGGGTTTAGGGGTGGGGTTTGGTGCCACGCCTCCTTTTCAATTTTCTTATCACTAAACACGAACGTATGAATGTGTACGTATTAGCCACTAAATGGACAATATGTAAAACTGTGATTGAAGTGAACTTGAACTGTATTTTACTGTAGGACATGTATGCGGTATGTTACTGTATTTTAAAAGTTGCATTGTGAAAATGATATTTTGCAGTATAGATATACATACAATTCTGTCAATACATATACAGCAAGATAAATGGTGCTGTAATTATAAATACAGTGTTTTTGCTCACTGTGTCATTTCAATATACTGAACATTTTCCATTCAGCTATGCCTAGGTATATCCAGATTTTCATTCTATGTCACCTTTAAGTAGATTAAGTGAAGGCTAATGTTTCTGCAAATCTGCATCTAGTTTAGTAACAGACTAAAATCCAGCATTAGCTAACTGAGATTTATAAATCTGGCAAACGGTTTAACTTGGCTCTTTTAAAACGTTAGCATAATTTGTTATCCAGAGGTATTGTCTATTCTTTCTTCATTTAAAATGTTAACCATAACAACAGCAGGCTTGGCAAAATATTGAGGTACAGTAGTAGTAGAAGCAAGCTGGGGGCGACTTCATTGTACTGACCACATCCTCAAATAATTGTTTGAGCTAAGCTGTTACATATGCGACTGTAGGCAACTGCGCTTTTTATTCATTTCCTTTATTTGAATATTCCTTCATTTAAATCACATTTCTGAACAATGAACTCGGGTTTGGTAGTTTTAGATTTTACATCATATCATGACAGATTTAGCAAGTTGCCACTTGCCACCTACACCACATTGTGGATTTAAAGAAAGTATTCTACACATTACCTTTGAGTTCTGCTCCCAGAAGGACTTGGGCACAAGTTGAACAGGTAAATGAGTTTTGATAAGGCGAGGAGAAGTTGGCAGTTTATCAGCCAGTTCCGTGCCTGAAAGGGAAAATGAAACTGATTTTAATATTGACATGTGTACTTTCCAGTTTGATTTGCATGTCCCCTCATGTATTTGTCATGCATTTACTTCTTCCTTGTTTCATCAATGTATGTATTTTAACCTTTGTTTGTGTCTTATTTCCATGTTGATATAACCAAACTTTCAGACAACCATCAAGTTGTATTAGTTAATAAAGAATGAAGATTCTTCAAAAGTACAAAATTGAGTACCACAAGGTTCAGTTCTTGGCCCATTGCTTTTCACATTGTATATGCTACCCTTATGAAATACTGTTTAAGGGTCTTAAGAAGTGTTTTGAAATGTGAATTTGTATTCAATGTTTGATGTATTCTCAACTAAAAAAGAAGAGAGGATGGAACATAGAGTAGCTCCTTCTCCTTTTTAAAAACAGCCAATAGCATTTTGTTTTTTCACAGCTCTACCAGTGAGAGTTGTTGAGCTCAAGCGCATCAAATAAACAGCCAATGAGAAGCATCATGAAGGGAGAGGGGCATGTCAGATATAAGAAAGCATTTGATTGTTCAAGATTTGATCAAGTAAACAGCCATCAACACCTCCAGCCATCTCCTTCTCCGCCCCGGCACTTCAGGTCAGTAAGGATAATGGGAATCAGATCCTCAGTAAACAGCCATCAACACCTCCAGGCATCTCCTTCTCCACCCCGGCACTTCAGATCAGTGAGGATAATGTGCATCAGATCTTCAGTAAACAGAGGAGACGAAAAGCACCAGGTCCAGATGGTGTTTCACCTGCCTGTCTGAAAACTTGTGCGGACCAACTGGCTCCCATTTTCACACAGATCTTCAACAGAT
>CAIGQZ010032926.1:3418799-3458712 GCA_903798205.1 Danio tinwini | reverse complement strand
AAAACACAATTTAAGTTACAGGTTTACAACATTCTTCAAAATATCTTCTTTTTTGGTTTAAGTCACGTGTAAACTGATATTGATGCAATATACGTTTGGTTTTTTCATTAAATTAATAACCATAAATCATTAAAAACTCATAAAAATAAATAAAACAATAAGTTGACAGTAGTGTCTTTAAAGATTTTAGTAGTGTTTTTAAATGTACTATATGTTAATTTTTATATCATTTTAACAATTAAAATAAATTCAAATTTAAGCAATTCATTTTCAAGAATATGTTTTTCTTGCCAATTAAGTCTCATTGTGAATTGCCATTTACATGGCAGACTTTTTAAGCAGAAGAACTAAACTCTTCACTGGTGAGAAAATAGATATGCTAGTGCACAAAGTTAAAGAGCATGGAGACCATCTATTGTATACAATGAGTTGGATTACGCCGAAGCCCCCTGAGGTAAAGGAGGTGGTGCTTTTTATATTTATGTCAACACCAATAATCTTTTGCATTTTGTTTTTAATATTTAAAGACATCTGTGTGCTGCTGTGCATCCCTGTGTGTGTAATAAACAAAGTGTAGGTGGGTTTTTGGCCAGCTTATCACAAACACACTCATTTAATAACAAAACAACAACAATAACTGTGGTTTCTTGTAAATGAATTCTCTGTATTTAATTTTCAACTTTCCTTGATGAAAAGGCTTCATATCAATAATATATAAATGAATTGATTACATTTTTAAATTGAAATAAAATCTTTAGCAATTATTCTTGACACTGTTTTGATGTAAGTTAAACAAGTTGAGAGGACAGTTGAGAGAGAGCTGGAGTCAACTCGAAAACCCTGGATTCAAACACACTAATGCAGAATGAAGCCAGCAGAGCACAGTGTATATGCTCGGGGAACTTTTGCCTCTCAGGTGCTTACATTTCTGAAAGAATACAAAATGCTGGCTCTGATTTATGAGACCCATATATAATGTATATTTGTTTTGTACAAAGCAGAGAATTTAAATGTCACATCTCAAAAAAAAATGTTAGGGAACACACAAAATCTATGATAAGTAATTTTAGAGTTTTATAAAATCTACTAAAAGCTTAAAATAAAATCTTCTAAAAGCTTAAAGTATATTATACTGTAGTCTCTGACCTGATGGCATCCCTGGAAAACAAGACTCCAGAAATGGCACTCTCATGTAGATAGGTTGCTCTGAATCATCCTTACCACAATACAGAAGGTCTAGAATATAAGAAACCCAAGTGGTGCCTAGAAAAAGAGGAGAGTGTAGAAACAAATACATGCAGTGAAGCAGATGATATATAAAAATTATAATTACAGCTTTAAAACATTTGGTTACACTTGATGAAACATTTTTTTTGCTCTACATAATGTAGCAATTATGACAAAGAAAATGTACATTTAAACAAAGACTATAGAATACACTATCCATGTCACACGTATAGTTTTGAATGGGCAAAAGTGTAACGGTCAATATGGCGAGTGAAGCATTGCCTACTAGTACAGGAGCCAATCATCAATCGCTATAGACTGATGTTTCTCTGAGACAGAAGCTCGGACCAGACATGTGCTTTTACGACAGTTTTTGTTATAAACAAACACACTAGAATTGCAGCAAATGCATGCTTCACAGGCAAAAGAAATATATGCAAATAAAGCTTGAAATTTTTTACTTTTAAGTGAACCAACTACACTTGAAAACAAAAGTTTTTTGGTTTTGTAATCTGTATGAAACGAACGTGTCAATCCTGTCAAACGTACATCACATGACAACAGCAACTAATCACACGCCCACAAACTTGTAAGCAAAGAGTTGCTGTCATTTCTGGAGGAAATTCACCATTAAGACCAAGTTGTGAATTACCAGCGGGATCTGATGAAGCATTATTCAGAGAGGATGACCATGTGTACAACGGGCATAAATGAGGTTGGTGTCGTGATCTTGTTCCTTTCGAGTGCGCATGTGTATTAGCTCAAACAACCTGAAAAAAATTGTGATTTTGTTTAATTCTAACATTCAGAAACGAAAGTGAAAACATGTCCAAATCCACTTTTTCTAATTTAAGGATGGAAAAAAAGGTTGCAGAGACCGGCGCATGTTCTAAAAGAATTGTCTTTATTTTCTAATTTTAGGGTGTCCTAAAAGTTTTGGGTGTGTTTTGAGTGTAACGTGTATCCAATCAGGGTCTCATGTCCAATTCCCTTTAAGAGTAACTTGCGGTTAAGCCATTGTGCATCCCAGGCTCATTCTGAAAACATACCACTATATACATTTCTGGAAAGCGCCAAATACATTGCATGAGCTACGTTTTTTTTGCAGTTTTTGTTTTCCCGAATCAACCGGAGGCCGCTGTGTATGATTTTTTAGATCTCAAATTTCTCTCGCGAGTGCATTCCTGACTGCTGTTATAGCGTAAATCCACCAGAGGCCACTGTCGACTGACTGACTGACTGACCAATAAACTCACATACTCTCCTGCTTCCTTAAACCCAACCAATAGTGCTTTTCAAAAGCACCAATTAACCCAACCACCCACTTCCCTAAACCCAACCGACAGTGTTTTCAAAAGCAATCCAGAAAAAGAAAAAGCCCTCACCTGATTTTTACCACTTTTTCAGATTTGACCATATTCCTACCATGTTATTTACTTGTTTATTTTATTTTTTGGCTTCTGTTTTTGTCTTACCCGCTTTCTGGAACCGCTCTTCGCCATACATGAACCCCATTGTCATGGTCAACTCCTCTCTGCATCTCAAGTCCGCTAATGATAATAGAGGTATGTGGTTAGCTGGTAAGCATGAAAAGGAATGACGTCATATGTCATACGTTCCTCTGGCTACATAATCGCAATCTCCAGAAATGTATATAGAAGGACATTTTCAGAATGTTGCCATTGTAAATTGCTATTTACATGGCAGACTTTGCAAAAGGAAAAACTGAATAGTGTGAAAACTAGTCTGTGCACAAAGTCATCCATCTACAGAATGAGCTGGATTCTTCCAAAGCTCCCGGGTGGTAAGGCGTGGGAGGAGGTAACACTTTTTTATATTTATGTAGACAACAATAATCTTTTACATTTTAATAATTGAATCTTTCATATTTAAACATATTTGTGTGCTGCTGTGCATCCCCGTGTTTGTAATAAGCATTTTGTATGTGGGTTTTGACCAGCATATCACTAATGTAAAAAAAACAGTAAAAAAAAAAAGAAGCTGTGCTGTTGACTTTAGACCAGCTTTAAGCTGGCCAATGGTGCAGTCTCTTTTAGTTGCCTCACAATACCAACATGATTACAATGCACCTAAACAAACCTTCTTTTCAGACCAGCAGGACTCATGGGCATACAAATGGGTGCAAATGCATTTGCTATTTAAACAACATGCGCAGGATGTGAAATTGATACCTACCCTTGCTTCCCACCTGGCGCTACTTTGTATTTAATACATACTTGCTTCATAAAAATGTTGCTTCATTAAAGAGAACACAAAACCTGATCACATTTTTTGAACAGGAGCTAAGTGGTCACATAATATATTTAAATAATGAATTCAGTGCTCTACCTGCTTTGGGGTAAGTGGCAATTAGAATGTCATCGGGTCTTGCTTTGAAGTTTTTCACCTTTTCCCAGTTCTTAGTGAAGTAGTCGATCATTGAGATACCCTCAAATTCAAATATCTCAGGTCGACTGGGTAATTTAATCTGTAGTGTTAAAATTGTTAGTGATGAAGCTTTACTGCACTGAAACGTTGCACTGTAAATTTAAGAGTTTAATTATATTTCATCATTTCGTAAGAATCATATTAATAATGTTGAAGTATCTTTATGCCAAAATTGATAAATTAAAAGACAAAATCTTTACTGTACTGCACTTACACTCACCGGCCACTATTAGGTGCACCTTACTAGTACCGGGTTATAAGAATATATCCCCCACACCATTACACCAACACTACCAACCTGAACTGTTGATACAAGGCAGGATGGATCATTGCTTTCATGTTGTTGACACCAAATTCTGACCCTGCATCCGATTGATGCAGCAGAAATTGAGACCCCTCAGACCAGGCAATGTTTTTCCAGTCTTTTATTGTCCAATTTTGGTGAGCCTGTGCAAATTGTAGCTTCAGTTTCCTGTTCTTAGCTGACAGGAGTGGCACACAGTGTGGTCTTCTGCTGCTGTAGCCCATCTGCCTCAAAGTTGGACGTGTTCAGAGATGCTCTTCTGCATACCTCGGTTGTAACGAGCGGTTATTTGAGTTACTGTTCATTCTCATCTGACCTCTGGCATTTGTGCCCACAGAACTGCCGCTATGTCTAATATATATATTTTTTCGGAGCATTCTCTGTAAAGCCTAGAGATGGTTGTGCGTGAAAATCCCAGTAGATCAGCAGTTTCTGAAATGCACCAGCCCGTCTGGCACCAACAACCATGCCACGTTTAAAGTCACCTTTCTTCCCTATTCTGATTCTCGAACTGCAGAAGATCGTCTTGACAATGTCTACATGCCTAAATGCATTGAGTTGCTGCCATGTGATTGGCTGATTAGAAATTTGCGTTAACGATTAGTTGGACAGGTGTACCTAATAAAGTGGCCAGTAAGTGTACAGAGCCTTTAAACACGACAGTGGTATAATTTTTAAATCATTGTTTATGAGTTCTTATATATCTATAACCTGCAGATACTAATTTCAATCAGGTAAGTTGCTTCAGTTATAACCTAAATTCTTTGAAAAAGAATGTTTACTCACAGAGGATATGTCTGGGATTTCCATTATGTTGAATTGCTGGTGTGCAAATTTCCAAATATATTTTTTTCTGGTTTTTGCCCTTGTCCTCTTTCTTTCAGCAGTTCTGTGTGCAATTATATTCCGTGTTGCCCTGCAGTGTGTATCTCCCCCGTCTTTCTCTCTTTCTGTTGTACTTTGCACTCAGCTTCAGAAACCGGTTATACAAGTTCAGCCACCCCTACATTCAAATTTACACTCATAATGAAACATGAAATTTAATTCCTCTCTCTCGTACACACTTTCTCTTTTGGGACTTTCCATACGCTTTTGTTTTTATACTGAGCTAAAAAATGTAATCCTTACATAAGCAAAGCTGGGTAGTAGCTGATCATATGTAGTCTGAATTATTATGTAACCATATTCCTAAAAATCAAGTGTTTGTAATTAGAGTAAACTAATTTTAAAACACTCTTAATCATACTACAGACTACTTTTTTTATGAATTGCATTATTAAATATAATTTGCACAATGGCTGTATGCTGTTGTCAATAAAGAAATATGATCATATTACTCCAGTTCTTTCATCATTGCATTTGCTCCCTATTAAATATTGTATAAATTAAAAAAATTCATTGACTACCTACAAGGCCCTGAACGGCTTAGCTCCCTAGTATTTGAGGGAGCTCCTGGTATATTACAGCCCCTCACGTCTACTACGCTCAATTAATTCTGGATGATTGATCATTCCCAGAATATCTAAATCAACTGTAGGCGGTAGATCTTTCTCATATCTGGCACCTAAACTCTGGAACAGCCTTCCTAGCACAGTTCCGGAAGCAGACACACTCTGTCAGTTGAAAACTAGATTAAAGACACATCCCTTTGCATTAGCATACACTTAAAACACAAATGCTGTTGAAATCCGAATCCTCTGAAGGATTGTTAGTCTGCATTATTTAGGGCAACCGGAGCCGGGAACACTTTCCTAAAGACATTATAATCTGAACGGCATCTTCGCTGATGTTAGACTTTTTTTTTGTTCCTGAGGTTTTCACAATCCTGGACCAGGCCGTATCCTGAGCAGCTGCTGTGGAGGTTATTGAGGAGTGAAGAGCATGAGACTGATCCTTGTAAGACACCAGTGACAGACGAGTCCTCGCATTGATCCTGACAGGACAGCCTGTACATCAGCCGGTGATCACTCCCACCTGCAGCTTCTTCACGATGGACGTCCAGCGCTCTCCAGCCTCCGGCGCCTAGACTACAGCTCTGCACAAGACGTTTGGCCATAGGAGATATGGTCATGCCCAACTGAGTCTGGTTTCTCTCAAGGTTTTTTAATTCTTAACTTTTGCCAACTGATGAAGTTTTTTCCTCTTGGCTGTCGCCACTTGCTTGCATGGTTCGAGACTTGTGGAACTGCGCATCGATGGATTTGCTCTTCAGCGTTTGAACTCTCAGCAGTGAATATTAAATCACACTGAACTGAACTAAACTAACCTTCAACACTGAAAACTGAAGTGACACTATCTCAATTTACTATAATCTTCTATGTGAAGCTGCTTTGACATCTACATTGTACAAGCACTATAGAAATGAAGATGAATTGAATTTTTTTACATTTAGTTTTTCATAAAACCTACCTTTTTATACATTCATGATTCTTTGCATTGCAGTGTTTCAATTTTTTGTCATTATTACTGTCATATTCATCACTTCTATTGTTTTTGGATTATATTATTTGTTAACCTTTTTTTTGAGGGGGGTGTTCATGAGAACCTTAAAACCTTTATAATCATGACAATGTAAATGAGATTTTATGCATGGTTATTCATTAAATCATTTCCCTTCAGCTTAGTCCCTTTATTCATCAGGGGTCGACACAGCGGAATGAACCACCAACTTATCCAGCATATGTTTTACCTTCCAGCTGTAATCCAGTAGTGGGAAACCACTGAGCCACCGTGCCACTATGCATGGTTATGACAACTGTTATTAAGTGTCATTTCGTCACCTTGGAATTATAAGGTTCTATCTGCGTTTTGAATGATTCTGAGATATTGAGATTAAAGGTTTTTGCATTCCATATTGCAAACCGTATGTGTGTAACATTTGTTTTTTAAATAAAAAATCTTAAAATGTAAACAACTTAGAAAAAAAACATCAAATAATATAAATACGTTGTCGATTGATAAGAATGTCAATAACTCAATTTTGACAAAAATGTCAGATAGAACCTTATAATTCCAAGTTGACGATTTGCTCAGTTATGTTATTTTAAATGCAAAGATGACATTGTTTGTCATGACATCTTGACATTACCTAGACCAGTGGTTCCCAAAGTGGGGGGTCACGAGTCACTGGCAACGTTATTTTGGGGGTCGCGGGCTGAAACGTTTGGAAACCCCTGACCTAGACAACATATCATAAATCCTATAAGGCATTATAATTGTGTCATGAATATTTTGTCTGATCATGTTTTGTTTCAGTGGAACAACTGTAGTTGTCATTAAAATGTCTCATTAAAAGTGTCATTATTCTGTCAAATCAGTTTAACAGCTTATTTGTATTTAATAATGTTTTAATGACAAATTCAGCTTGTACCACTGTAGTTGAGGTCAAAAAATATATTATTGACGGTGTTATAAAATTCATGATATTTATAATACCTTCATGGCAATCATGTTTATTTAGGACAAGTTTTGTTATCTTGATAATGTCAAGATATGAAGACATTAGATATTGTCAAGACAAAGATGAAATAAAGATCATGATGTATTTGTTCATGTCAAGTTGTCATAACAAACAATTTCATCTTTGCATTTAAAATGTCAACTGAGCAAATGACACCTAAGGCCCTATCATACACCCGGCACAATAAGGCGCAAGATGTTTGATGTGATTTGTTGCTACTTTCAGACCAGCGCAACCTTAATTTTCACATTTTGCGCCACGTTGTTTAAATAGCAAATCCATTTGCGCCACTTTGTGGACTTATGGGTGTGCTGGTCTAAAAAGGAGTTTTGGCATTGTTGGTGCATTGCTATTCTGAGGAACTGAATTAGACTGCGCTATTGACCAACTAAAACCTGGTCTAAAGTTCAGCACAGAGAACATTAGTTGAAACACAGAATACACAAATATCTTTACATATAGATAATGTAATAAAGAATTAAAATGTAACAAAAATTATTATTTTCTACATGAATATAAAAACCACTACCTCTATGCCTTCTTCATGTTGGGGGGCTTTTTTCAGTTTATTCATGACAATTTGCATTTGTTTAATGTTATTATTATTAGCAGTATTATTTATTATATGCATTTTTATATTTGTTTCAGTAAAAACAAGTTTAGATTTGTCCACCTGTCGAGGTTTGGAGACGTATACGTCACCATATGGGGAATAAGAATACGACGTGTATTTGGATATAACTCAGTTTTTTAACCACACTGGCTAATGGATGTCTTTAGTGGAGTGAGTTTCCACAGTTTCCTTACTCCACGAAAGTAAAGGAGTAAAGAGTAAAAGTAAAGTAAAGAGAAAGTAAAGAGACCGAATGGAGGAGGCTTGTTCTTTATTCTTGAGCAGATGGTCTGTTTAGTTGTTTTCTTGCTAGGGAAGCGTTCAGTTTTTCCACCTACAAAGTCCGTACCATGGCGTGACGCAACTGACTCTTAAAGGGAATGAGAGATGAGACTGATTGGTTAAATACATGTTATGCTCAAAACACACCCATAACTCATTAAAATAATAAGCACAACCCTGTTTTACCATGTGCCGTGGCGCAAATCTTATTTTTCGTCCTTAAAATAGCAAAAGTGGATTCAGACACGCTCTTAATGCTTTTGCGCCATGCGCTTTAGACTTTGCACCTAGATCATTAAAATAGAGCCCTTAATGACAGTTTTTGACTTAATGACATAAAATCTTTAAGTGTTGGAGTCATGCAGTTTCTTTATATGCATATTTTAAGTTTTGCTTTGTATTTCAAATACTATGATGTACGTACAGTGAAATTCAGAATTTTTTTTTGACCATTTAGCGAATTTGTCACAGGAACTGGGTCCTCTGCACTATGCTGTGGAGCACATGTGTAAATCATTATGGGTTCAGAATTGTTTGGTGTGATGCTACATGAATTGTTCTTTTAAGCTGTATTATTTACAAATTACTGGAAAGCAAACTGATTGTGATAAACTTTTTTCATTTAGTTGTTGTAGTCACATCTTTGTAAGTGCTTAATTGACTCATCCGCTAACCTTCATTCATTCATTTTCCTATGGCTTAGTCGCTATTTCAGGGGTCGCCACAGCGGAAAAATGTGCCACCATCACAAAACTTATATAAATTGTTAGAGTTTACAGAGATAGTGTACATTTCTTAAGTGTTCAGTCAGTTTACAATTTGTGTCAATTTCTTGCAAAGGTCAATGGCTGCCCTTGAATAAAGAGTCTGTGCATCCAGAACCAACAACATCTGAAAGATTTTTGCAGGTACACGACTGTCTGTCCTTTGCTTTCACTGCCTAGGCACACCACAAAAAAGAAAAAAATGTACCAAAATGCACCAGCTATAACATAGTTACTTTTTAGCATGTGGGATTGAAGATCGCTTGAGTGCTTAGCATAACACTAAACTAATGAAACAGCTTCTTTAGAGTATGTTATGATTATGAAGTTTTTTTCATCTAATGAATGCTAGGGGGAAATATTTGTTCGTCATGAGAATCAGCTTTTTAAAAAATAAATAAAAAATAATGATAAAACCTGCAATCTTGTTTAAAGACATATGTCTCCTGTAAGCTTAAAGGGATCTTAAAGTGTATGATATAGACCTTATTCTTTAATGCGGAAGTGCGCTCGTTTTTGCGATTGTATTAGAACTTCCGATTCAGTTGCCTATGGGAGAAATGACTAGGAATAATAAACGGCTGAAAACAGTCAAACTACTCGCTCTACAAACAAGTGTTTGTATGATTACACAGACAAAATAGAATAATTTAATAAGAAAACATCAATTTGCAACATCATGGAGCATAACGGGCTGTTTTTAACCTCTAAAAATTAATGGAAGTAAATGAGACCGGAAGTATCCAGCCAAAATGATTCAAATGGCTGCGCCTGCTCGTACGCGGAGAATAAGGTGAATAGATGAATATGTTGTTTCTGACTGACAATACGCTGCAGTTAATGATTGCAGATGTAAAATTAACCCCTGAAAAGATACGATAGGCCTATATATAGTAATATATGCTGTATTTTTAATAGGACAAAAAGAGTTATATGTTCTAAACATATAATGCAAGCAGCAATTAAATAACTTGGCCCCCTCTATAAACTGTGGCCCCACCTTGGCCCCTGCCTTAAAAAATTTCTAGATCTGCCACTAAGCTACAAATGTCTATGTGTCATCATAGCGACAGATTCAAAAACATGACTAATGTCCTATGCTAATGAGGGGGAGATCATCACTAATGGGCGGGGCTTTCCCCCTTTGATGACACATGTAAAAAGAAAAATATCAATCAAAGTGTTTCTGCATGCTGTTTTTATCAAGTGTGATTATGTAAAGAATTGTAAAGTGTGTGATCATTGTAAAGAAAGCCCAGCAGAGACTGTACTTCCTTCATCAGCTGAGGAAGTTCAACCTGCCACAGGAGCTGCTCGTACAGTTCTACTCAGCTGTCATCCAATCCATCCTCTGCACTTCAATCACTGTCTGGATCAGCTCAGCTGCCAAAACCGACCTCCATAGACTACAGTGAATAGTCTGGACTGCTGAACGAATCACTGGCACTACCCTTCCTACACTTCAAGAACTGTACTCTTCCAGAGTGAGTAAAAGTGCTCGTAAAATCACTCTGGACGCCTCACACCCAGCACACTACCTGTTCGAACTGTTAACGTCTGGTCGGCGCTACAGAGCACCAAGCACAAAAACAGCCAGACACAGGAAAAGTTTCTTTCCTCAGGCCATCTACCTCATGAACAGTTAAATATTCCCCTACTGTGCAATAAACGTGCAATACTTTCTTATACGCACTTGTACACAGCATCTTATAACCTGTATATTTACAGCATATCTGTACATACAACTCAACATCCAGATCTTTTTGACTGACTGCATCTCTGTTTAATGTTTATTGCCTTTTCTTTCTTGTATTTAATTTTGTGTTGTCACTCGTCACTTTATGTACACTGGAAGCTTCTGTTGCCAAAACAAATTCCTTGTGTGTGTGAAGCACACTTGGCAATAAAACTGATTCTGATTCTGATTATAAGAAATATAATTAATAAAGTTTTACTATTAAACGCTGGTTATATTTATAGACTGTTGTTACACAACAGTGTTTTTACTTTTTATAAAATTCATTTTATTTAATTTTTCGTTGTTGTTTTTGTTTTATTTTCTCTGTTTTTGTATGATCCCAATTTGTGTACCTTTTTGCATATTCTAATAAAAAAAAGAAACACTTCCAACCAGAAAAAAATAAAAATAAAATAAAAGTGCAAAATATGTCCCCTTTAACCTTGTTACAACACTCCCTTGCTAAAATTTCATAAAATTATGACTTTCTGATTTGCAATTTGCAATGTAAAGTTGCACATGTAAAGATATGAAACACACATTAAGATATGTTAGGCCTATATATTTAACGTATGTTACCATAAATGTGCAATCTAAGAGTTTATATTAGTGACTACAAGTTTTGTCATGTCATTTATAATCAGTAACTCTGCACATGAACTATCAAAACAATGATTCATGCACTTGTAACACTGTGATGTCCATTCATCATAACTTTCTGCCTTTAGAGTGGAACTCTGGACTCCATACAAAACTCTTATTTGGGGAAAGTCAAGAAAACAAACATTTTTATGTTGCTTTAGCTCATTTTAATACGTTGATCAGATTTCAACTAATTTTTTTTTAAGTTACTCAAAGTTTAACTAGTTTTAGTCAGTTTGATTGATGTACTGTAAGTTGTGATGACTAGAAAAGTTAATTTGATTCAACTAAAATGTTTAAGGCAGTAAGATTTTTTCTCAATGTGATGTTAACAAAGATGTTATTTCATTTATTAATAATGTAATGACAAATTGTAAATGTATTACAGAAGACAAAGGGATAGTACGCCTCCCAAATGTTAGTTTTTGATTGCCACAGGAAGGTAAAGTTGATCTGAAAGGATTAGTGTGTGTGTGTGTGTGTGTGTGTGTGTGCGTGTGCGTGTGTGTGTGTGTGTGTGTGTGTTATGGAGACTTCAGGAAGTGAACAAGCCCTTTGCCCCAGTGGTCCCAGATTAGTTCCAGCTATGCATTTTTTTCTGAAAATTTGAAACGTGGTAGAGAAACATCTTAGAAATGTGTGTGCACTTCACTCTATACAGAACAGTATTTTAATGACATTTGGGTGATTTATGGTAAAAATAATTATTTTTCACTGCAAAAAGTACTTTTCTTACTTTAAGGTATTGTCTTGCTTCTAAATATCTAAAAACAATTTTCTAGAAAAACATTTTGTTATACTTTAAGAAATATTACAACATTAGTTTCCTTAAAGGGCATCTATTTTATCCTGTTTGCAAAGACTTTGGTGTCTCCAGAATGTGTCAGCTCAAGTTTCAGCTCAAAATACCCAGGTTATTTATTATTAATAAACATTCACACACCCCTAAAATTTTATTTAACACAATTAACTCAATAGTTTCTCCACGTACCTTATGCAAAATTGAGCAGTCATCAGAGATATGTGAGAGATTTAAAAGGTTCTTTTCTTAGAAGGTTGCTGATATCAGATCCTCTTTTGCTCCTTTCTGCTCTAGTTTCTTTGTGGACTCTACAGTTTCTTCAGCTACCTTCTGTAATTTTGAACCGGTGTCTCTCTCTGAGTTAAGGGGTTTAGTGATTCAGACGAAATCTTCTACTTCGCTGTGTGATCCTATTTCGTCTAACCTTCTAAAGGAGACTTTCAACACAATAGGTTCTACTATACAAGCTATTATTAATTCCTGCTTAGTTTCATTGCATTTTAAAGCATGCAGTTGTCCAGCCATTGCTTAAAAAACCCATTGCCAATATTAATTGCTTACAAAATTTCCGTCCTATTTCTAAACTTCCATTTATGTCAAAAATCCTAGAAAGAGCTGTATTATCACAGCTACAGCCTTTTTTAAAATTTTCCCATAAACTTGAACCTTTTTTAGTCAGGCTTTACTATGCACCACAGTACTGAAACTGCTCTGTTAAAAGTGTTGAATGACTTACTGCTGGCTGTAGATTGTAGATCTGAGCTCTGCTTCTGATACAGTCGATCATACCATCCTTCTGTCACGTCTGGAACATTGGGTGGGAATAAAGGGTTAATTCAGCACTTCATTGGTTTCAATCATATCTGAAATCCAGGTCTTTCTCAGTGTCTGTTGGTCAATTTATGTCACCATCTACCCCTCTTCTGTGTGGTGTCCCCCAGGGCTCTATTCTGGCTCCATTGCTCTTCAATTTATATATGCTTCCTCTTGGTAATATTATAAGGAAATATAACATCTCTTTTCATTTTTATGCAGATGACTCTCATCTGTATGTTCCTTTAAAATCTCAGAACTCCCTGCAGTCTCTAATTAATTGTCTTGAGGATATTAAATGTTGGATGGCAAAAAACTTCCATCAACTTAATAACGACAAAACTGAGGTCATTCTCTTTGGCCCCTCAAAAACAAGAATGTCTTATATTGGGGGCTTGGGAAGTCTTACACCATATCTTAAAACGCAAGTAAAAAATCTAGGAGTTGTAACATATATTGTAATCCCGTTTTCTTTGCAAAAAATGTTCTGTGGACATGTGTATGCATGTTGTTTTGGAGACATGGCACCTGTCTATTAATTCGGTGAGCTGGGAAAACAGCACTCCTACGTCATGTTGCGGTGGGCCTCAAAATCACTGGAATTTGAGTTCTATTTTAACATTAGTAAATAAAAAAAAAAACTTTTGTTTATATCACAACAATATGACAAAAGTTGATTTTCATCATAGGTGCCCTTTAAACAAGTAAAATTATCTGCCAATAGGGATAAGTAAAATAATTTTATTTCAAAGCAAAAACAAAATTATTTTACTTACCGCACTGCTGAATAATTTTATTAATGAAAACAATAATGCTTGTTTAAAGAGGTCATAGGTTTTTTTTATATTTTCCAGAAACAAAATACTTTAACTTGTCTAGAAAATGCCTATAAATTATATATATATATATATTAGTGGTGGGCCGTTATCGCCGCTAACAAACGGAAGTCCTATGGGCCATGCATTAAAATATTTTTTCACTCTTGTTATGTCATGATCTAACTTAATTATCTTGTGATCTCGACATAACTCTTTATTTTTTTTTAAAAGTTAGGTCATGATTATGACTTAATAATGTTAACGATGATAACGATGATACTAATAATGACTTATCTCATGATCTCGAAATAACGAAAAAAGTTGTTTTCTCGTGATCACGACTTATTTTTCTTGTGTTATCAACATAACAAAAAGTTATGTCAACCTACCACATATATATATATATATGTGTATGTGTATATATGTGTATATATATATATATGTGTGTGTGTGTGTGTGTGTATATGTGTATATATATGTGTGTATATGTATATATGTATGTAGACTAGAAACAAGAGAAATACTCTAGGAAAAGTGTTTTTGCAGTGTTCTTTTGCTTGCTTGTTCTTCTACTTTATACTTTCTCTTGTGTCCTCATTTTTGTTATTTCCCCTTTCACAGCCTCTCTTTCAGCTATTGTAATTATTATTGGCTGCCTGTCAAGTGTGTCAAGCTCCTGATTGTTTCAAAAGACTGAGAAAAAGAAAAGAAATAGCAGCTAGAAAAGCAGTAGCTCTGTCATTTTCACTGCAATAAACATTATCCAGGAAATGAGAGGAAAGGGAAGTAAAATTTAATGTCATAAGCTTAAGCAGTTTAACATTTAAGCTTTAGCCATTAGGTGGCACTGTCTTCTAGTTTAGTATTTTATTTCATGTATGAGAGTAGTCTATGAGTAAAAGAACATATACTGAAGAGGCGTTGATACTGTAATCCCATACAATGATGTTGCCAGTCAAACAGTGGTGTTTACTGACAATAATACTTTTTACTATCTCTCTCTCACACACAAACGCACACACTGCAAATAGCAAAACTAGTTTTAACTTGTCTATAACTTAGCAAATGACCATAGAATGAGCAGGATAATCAACAGCTTGCCTTGTGTCAAGTATGAAATAAAGTATTTTCTAAATTTATACAGCAAAAAAAAAAAAAAACTCCTGGATGTATTTTATCCCATTTATTACAGCTACTTGCAACAAAACATAAAAAATTAGACAATACATTTTAAACTGTAATCATTTATTCTTTAATTAAATGTAGGCGACACGATGGCTCAGTGGTTAGCACTGTCGCCTCACAGCATGAAGGTGGCTGGTTCGAGTCCTGGCTGGATCAGTTGGCATTTGTGTGGAGTTTGCATGTTCTCCCCATGTTTGTTTGGGTTTCCTCTGGGTCCTCCGGTTTCCCCCACAGTCCAAAGACATAGGTGAACTGAATAAACTAAATTGACCGTAGTGTATGTGTGTGAACCAGTGTGTATGGATGTTTTCCCCAGTACTGGGTTGCAGCTGAAAAGGCATCCTCTGTGTAAAACATATGCTGGATAAGTTGGCAGGTCATTCCACTGTGGCAACCCCTGAGGAATAAAGGGATTAAGCTAAAAGAAATTGAATGAATGAATAACTAAATGTAAAACTGTAAATGTAAAATACTCACCTATGTATTATTCACAAGATGTCACCAAACAGTCAAAAACAGTGGCAGAAACAGACAAGCATGTATAAATGTGAATGTATTACTGATGGTCAAGATGATCTTGTGTTAATCAGTGGTTGTTATTTTATAATAACGTACCTTGGAATGTTGCAATTGACCAATCATAATGAAGCATTCCAGGCAGCCATGTAATAAATGACTGTAAAGGATTTTTTGGAGGTAGTTCTACAACATGCCTGCATGTTGTGCATTTAAAATCCAATCTGTTGATTATCCCTTATGTATATTTATACAAAGACCTAGCTTTGTGCACTGGTTTGCAGTCATGTTAAAACAGGAAGGGGCTATCCCTAAATTATTCCTACAACGTCTGGAGCATAAATTTGTCCAAAATGTCTTGGTATGTGGAAGCTTTAAGAGTTCTTTTTACTACCTGCATCCAAGATCTCTCTTCTGCACCGTAGCCCTTCCAATCCACAAAATACAAAAAACCCCGGCCATGGCGTCTCCAATCAATAAGTTTTCTCACAGTATAGACCAGAGTACTAGATAAGGGGGGGGGGGGGGGTTGATAGGGAAGAAACAACAGGGTTAAGTGGGGATCGGAACACAGACTTTACCCTGATTTATCAAATTTATCAAATTTACCCTGCATACATGAAAAACAGGTTGAACCCGACCAATAGTTGAAGGAAGCTTGTTGCCGTACTGCTACCGGAGTCAAGATTTTCGTGATACGGTATGGCCCAATGAACCTAGGTGCTAGCTTTGGGAGAAGGTGCCTGGAGAGTCAGGTTCTTTATAGAAATTCAAACCTTTTGACCACAAACAAAAAGGGGAGCAGGAGTCCGCTGACGGTTGGTTGCCGTCTTGGTCCATCTAGAAGCCTGGGCCAAGGCCTCTTTAGCCCACCTCCAGGTGTAGTGACACCGTCGGACAAAGGCCAAGGCAGACAGGACTGCAGTATCAGGTTGCTGAGCAGGAAACAAAAGGAGATGGTATATCAACAGAACATTGGAAATGGAGTTAACCCATTCAGGGAGTGAACAGTGATGGGACAGAAAAGAGAGCTGGCAGGGATACCCCAGGATCTGGCCGTGGTGCTGTCCAAAATATCTACTTCAGATCTCGAGTCGATCAGGGCAGAACAAACAGAACATTGGAAAGGGGACATACCTGTAGCGGCTACCGGCAGGGAGTTGTGGGGATACTCAATCCAAGACAACTGCTGGCAACCAGGAACACGGATTCAGAGACACCAGGCAGCGGAGACTTCTTTCAAGATCCTTTTTGGCTCATTCAGTTTGTCCATTGGTCTAGGGGTGAAAACCTGAGGACAGAATCATAGAGGCCCGATCTGTCTACAGAATTCTTTCCAAAACTCTGAGGCAAATTGGGTTCTTTGTCAGAGACCACGTCCACTGGAAGGCCATAAACCTGGAAGATGTGGCCAACCACTACCTGAGCAGTCTCCTTGTCTGATGGGAGTTTAAAATGGGCTGCCACTTTAAGAGAAAATTCTTGTGATCCATCCAGACCAAGAACGGGTGTGCCGCCCAGTAGTGCCAGTCACCCAGAGTCAGGCTGACTGCCAGCAGCTGTCTGTTACTAATGTCTAAGTTTCGTTAAGCTTGGCTCAGACGGTGAGAAGAGAAGGTGCAAGAATACACTTTTCCATCCCTTGAGGACCATTGAGACAGGACTGTGCCTACCTTAATTTCCGAGGCATTCACCTCAACAATAAACTGCCATTCAGGATCTGGAAAAGAAAGGACAGGAGCAGTGATGAAACGGGACTTGAGAGCATCAAAGGCCTGCTACTGTGTCATATGAATGGTACCTTAGGAGAGGTGAGAGCCATTAAGGGTGCAGCAACTGAGCTAAAGTTCCGGATGAATCAAATATAGAAGTTGGCAAACCTCAGGAACTGCAGCAGAGCCTTACGGAAGTCAGGGACTGGCCACTTGGCAATGGCCCTTACCTTAATGGGATCAGCCTTTATACCCTCTGTCGAGACTATATGCCCCAGGAATGAAACTGACTTGCTATGAAACACACACTTCTCCGCCTTGACATAAAGCTGATTCTCCAGCAGCCACTGCAGCACCTGACGGATATCCTAAAGGTGTACCTGTCCAGGCGGAAAAACTTTTTTAGAATTTCATCAAGCTACACAAAGGCAAATCTGTTTACCATGTCTCTCAGCACATCTTGCACCAGGGCCTGGAAAACTGCAGGGGCATTGGTGAGCCTGAAATATAGAACTCTGTCGGATGACATCAGCTTCTAAAGATTCTTGAATATACCTGTCCATGGCCTCTCTGGAGTGGAATACAACCGACCCTGTTGGCCCCTTTCCACTGAGTGGTACGGTACGGTTCCACTGTCAAAAGCGTACAGAACCGTACCGTACCACTTTTTGGGCACCCTTTCGAAAGGGTACCAAAGATGAGAAAGGGTACCAAAAGGTGGAGCTACATGCGCAGCTGAACGCTGATTGGTTTAGAGAGATACGTCACGATCTCGTGGAGCTAGCCAGAATCAAAACAATGGAGTCACCATGTTTTTAAATACACAGCGGAGACAACTATATGCATATAATAATGATCCATGGATGACCCGGGCTCAAAACAAACCTCATCGTTGTCTTGATGAACAGCCACAAAGCCAAGAATCTGCCGTGTCCTGTTGTTGTTTTACGAGGCCGTCTAAAAGTCTAAAAGTGAGAGCGGTTTTTGCTTTCTCCAGGGAGCTCACGATCGCGTCTAGATTTGATATAACGAACTTCTTGAGCTGATGATAATAACGTGTGTGATTAATGAAGCGTCTTCGACATCTGATTTATTCAGATAGAAAAGGACAACTGTGAGAGTGAAGCACGGAAAAAAGGAGAAGCCCAACAAAACACAGGAGCAAATAGTTTCAGCAACCTGAACAATCTGCCATGAACAATCTGCCATGAACAAATCAAACTGCCATGCTTATCATCACCTTTTGGACTATTATGAACTCGGAATGATGGAATTACTCTCTAACAGAGGCTACATGTGCTGGTGAAGATTACAGACACAGATGAGAGGTTAGCTCTGACTGTGGGCCACTGTATATGTTGCGTGTTGTTTTTGAACTCAAATAAGGACTTAATGTATGCTGTTTGTAGTTTATCTGGAAGTGGTAACATATCGGAGACTGTAAGGGTCTGTATGTGTTCATATATGTTGCATTTATTTATTTATTTTATATAATTGCAGACGTTACAGTAGGCTGTAACACTGTTCTGATCTGCAGTTATAATCAAATCATGTTCATAGAAATGTTAGTAATAAACATTTATAAACAAGTATTAATATGTTTAAAGCATCTGTTAGAAGAGCATTTTGTTAGAAGAGCTTCTCATATAATGTGAACAACCTGTACAGCTTTACTGTAGACATTTATTCGAGCGAGAATGACGTCGACTGAAACTCTCTGTAGTACACCACGCCCAGCAAAAGGGTACCCTTTGTAGTGGAAATGCAAGCCTGATAAAGGTGACCCATACCGACCCGAACCGTACCGTACTGAACCACTCAGTGGAAACGAGTCATGTGAGGCAAAAGTGCCTGGGAAAAGCTCGATGGCACAATCATATGGTCGATGCGGAAGCAAGGAGGTGGTTTGGGACTTGCTGAAAACCTGACGGAGGTCATGGTATTCCAACAGGATCCCAGCGAGATCTACCTTCTCCATTTGTAACACATGAGACAGAGCCAGGACCTGGGGCAGGACCAAGACAAGCAGCAAGACAAGATAGACTCCAAGACAACACTAAGTTCCTTGACCAATCAACGTGAGGGTTGTGTTTAGTCAACCACGGGTGTCCCAATAACACTGGAGCACTCAGGGAGTAAAATAAATAAAATGTAATAACCTTACAGTGAATTGCAGAGACTATTAAACTTACAGAAGGGGTAGAATGGGTGATGGATGTGATAGCAAACCCATTCAGGGAGTGAACAGTGATGGGACAGTTGGGAATGAATTGACCTACTTTCATTACCTGAGGTCTGCCGGGTCACAAAGTGCAGAGTCCATTTCCAACAAAAACAAACTAGCCAATTTGCTAAGAAATTATACTCACAGAAGGTTCTTTGTGTTATTTACCAACTGTTAGAGTACTACATGTATTGAATTTCAACTGTTGTTAGTTGTAAAATTCATTCATTAATTTTCCTTCGGCTTAGTCCCTGATTATCAAGGGTCGCCACAGCGAAATGAACCTCCAACTATTCCAGCATATGTTTTACACAGCGGATGCCCATCCAGCTGCAACCCAGTACTGGGAAACACCCATACACTCTCATATTCACACACACACACTTATATAATAGTTGAATTTTGTTAACCCAATTCACCTATACCACATGTCTTTGAACTGTGGGGGAAATCGGAGCACCGAGAGGAAACCCACGCGAACCCACCCTTCTTGCCGTGAGGTGGTTGTGCTACTCACTGAGCCACCACTAATTGTAAAATATAACTTACAAATCAACAGTAATGAATGTAAAAAACATTTTAACAAACAAGTGCCATATACAGTACCAATAGATGACTGTAGACTATTGTAATATGTGATCTTGTAAAACTATGCTGTGCTGCTTCAGATCAATACAGGTTCACAAAATGGAATGTAGCTGTTATCAATCTTTATCACTATTTGCTGTAAAACGTAGGTAGCTACTGGAAAAGTTACATTGTTTTGTAAATATCTGATATACTGTCAAGTTACTGACAAATGAGGTTACACTATAGTAGCTGAACTACATGTAGCTAGCTTCTTCCCGAACACTCATTATATAATAACAAATTTTTTATTCTTAGTCAGTGGGCATTGAACCCCTGTCTTAAGTAAGACATGAAGGTTTCCGTCTTGCAGTCGGGGTTATGGTGGTACTGCAATATATTGCTAGTGACCTACAGTAGTCTTTGTTTTTCTATTACTGATACAATGTAGTTTACATTACTGTTTTGTTTATAAATTTAATGCTTTTAAAAGCCTAATTTTATTAGTTTTTATATAAATTGGACTTCCAGTGGTTTACATGATGGACGGTTTAAGTGATGTTTGATTAATGTACAGAAATCAAATTAAGATGTCTTAATCTAGGATTTAAAAAAAATTATAATAAAATTTCAAATTGGTCAAATAATTAGTATATTATTAAGAGTTATTTCATGATCTGGTGATGCCCCCCATGGGGCATGATAATCTTAATATATCTTGAAGAGTGCTTTTTGCTGCAGTTTTTAAATCTTGTACTGTGTTGAAATCCAAATCTTCTAAAGTATTGTTAGGCTGCATTAATTAGGGAAACGAGCCAGGAACACTTCCCAAAAGACATTATAATTTGAACAGCATCTACTCTTATGTTAGTCTGTTTTTCATTATCACGAGGTTTCCATAATCCTAGACCAGGCCGTATCCTGAGCAGAAGCTGTGATGGTCTTGGAGGAGTGGAGAGCATGAGACTGATTCCTGAAAGTCTCCAAATTCCAGACGAGTCTTCGCACTGATCCCGTGGGCCAGCCTGTACACTAGCTGGTGACCTATTCACACCTGCAGCTTCTCTGCGATGGACATCCAGTAGAGATTTGCGGATCGATACTAAAATATTGATATCTCTGATACCAGCTTTGTATGTTCTAGAATTGATTATCTTATCAAAATATTGATTTTTTTAATAATTTGGAGCAAATATGTATTTTATTGAAAATAGAAATACAGTGGAAAATAACCACAATTACCCTAGTTTCTGTGAATAATGCCAACTTAGTCTGAACTACTCGTTCTTCCGCCTGCAAAGTCATGTGTGTAATATGGTACTATACAACTGCAGATCATGCTAGCTAGCCACTCAATCCACTGGCTGGCACATGTTGTTCAGGCACACTGTCATTGGATATGGGTGACCGCAAGCAAAGTTATGTGTGGAGCTACTTCACTTTCATAAACTCAAATGATGCAGTTTGTGACACATGTAACAAAACAGTGAGGTACTGTGGTAATACCACAAAACTAATCAAACATCTACATAGAAATCACAAGACAGAATATGACAACGTCATGACTAGGCGGTCAGAAAAGGAGGAAAATGAGAGGTACACGTGGTGCTAAGGTGAGATAGACATAGCGTTCAGAGTCCTTAGGTGCAGCAGGCAGGCACAATCTAGAGACAGCGGGAGAAAATGCGGCGATGTGGCTGTATTTTGGGGTCTTGGGTTTTTTGAGACAATCAAAACAACGTAAAAAGGTTCAAAACACTTACATGGGAACCCGATTAACATGTCACTAAACATAGAAGTGTGAATGTTTTTTTAAGATGTTCAGGCAGGCATTTTAATATATACATGCTCAGATGCTGTTAATAAATATGTAAGTTGGCTTTTTTGTATGATAATTCTTCATCAATAAACAAGAATAACCCGTAATATGGCTTGAATTCATTATGAAGTGACACTTTTAAGTATACTACTTGTTACTTTAATTTCCCAAACAGTCATTTTTGGACAGTATCGGTATCGGATCAGTATTGCCGATACTCGCCTTCATTACACTTGGTATCTGATCAGATAGGAAACCAGTGGTATCGCACATCACTAACATCCAGTGTTCTTCAGCCTCCAGTGCCTAGACAGCAGCTCTGCACAGGAAGTTTGGCCAGAGAAGAAATGGCCGTGCCAACTGAGCCTGGTTTCCCTCGAGGTTTTTTTCTTTAGTTTTGTCATTTAGTGAAGTTTTGTTCCTTGCCACTGTCACCACTGGCTTGCTTGGTTTTGGGACTTGTAGAGCTGCGCATCGATGGATTTGCTCTTTAGTGTTTGGACTTTCAGCAGTGAGAATTAAACGCCACTGAACTAAACTAAACTGAACCTCAACTCTAAAAACTGGACTGACACAGTCTCAATTTACTATAATCTTCTATGTTAAGCTGCTTTGACACAATCTACATTGTAAAAGCGCTATAGAAATAAAGATGAATTGAATTTAATTGCAGGTTTTAGATTTGAGGTAATAAAATTGCCAAACATTTTTCTTTTGTATGTGCTGCAAGCAGATTTGATTATCAATTAGGATTTTAAAACTCCTATAATCTGAGTGCGGCCTAAGTAGGGACAGACAATAGTATGTACATGCAGACTTGATTTTGCAAGCTGAGACTGCATATCTCAAACTAGCAATGTCAGACACAATGCACTCAATGGAGCTAGCGACTTCACTGTGAGAGGTAAGGTTAGGGATGGGGTTATTTGTACATATTAAAAGCATTGCATGCAGCTAAGTTTGCAACTGCACCCAGACCCCTCTCTGGACAGCTAACAAAGCCCTGTCAGAAGATCTTAAGGATCTTGAGCTGGAGGGAGCTTAAAAAACAAACAACAAATTTATTACTTGAATTCTAAAATAGGCAAGAAACACTTGAATAAAGACCAAAATTGTTGTAACATGATCCATTTATTTTGACTTGGAGAACATGTACCATTTGTAATTGTGCAGTGGATTACTGAGGGAAAACCAGATACAATAAGACAACCCGCAATTACTAAAGTCTGTAATTGACAACAGATCTGAACATATTTGCTTAGTCAAACAAAGATCAGCATCAAGTATGACAACAAGACCCCTGACCTGTGAAAAGACTGAGGAGGTCAGTCTTTCCACAGGTCCTGGTTTCTAGAAGTTCAGTTCTTCTGATACTGTCCTGGCTGCTTGAGATGTTGGACTGTTCCACAATCTGAAAGACGTGTATGGCTTTTAATTCTCTTTTCCTCCTCTATGTTAAGCTGCTTTTACATTGCTCAGAATTTACATTGTAAAAAGAGCTATGGAAATAAATATGAATTTAATTAAATAAGGCTCAGAGCACAGCAATAAGGTCTCTGGTTCGAGTCCCAACTGGGCAAATTTGCATTTTTGTGTGGAGTTTGCATGTTCTTCCCACGTTTTCATGGATTTGCTTTGGGTGCTCCAGTTTCCGATTATAGTCCAAAGACATGCAGTATAGGTGAATTGAATGAAAAGTAAATTTGCCATAATGTATGAGTGTGTGTTTGTTTGTGAATACAAAACATATGCCAGAGTAATTGGCCATTCATTCCACTGTGGTGACCCCTGATAACTCAAGGACTAAGCCGAAGGAAAGTGAGTAAGAGTGACTGTGAATTGAATAAAAGCATTTATTATAAATTACAAGGTTTATAAAAGGCTTATGCACATGGCTATAAAATGGTTACATTTGTTTTGTTTACACGTTCCCTTGTCTGTGGTTGTGTCTTGAAAAAAATTTAATCACATCACTTACTGTATTTTGAAAGTGTTACCATTTTCTGCAGAAATCAACCTATGAATTTCTTAAATGCAATATATTCTGTAACTGAACAAATATCTATAACTGTACTATAATTAGACTTCTGTTAGGCACCCAGATCATATTGTTAGCTGCTTCTCTGGAGAAATATCTAGAACATTAAGTATTAAATCTCAGTACGGAACTTGACAGTAGAATTCTTCATCTTCTCTTTGTAGACCTCATCGAACTGTTCATTTTGTGCCACAGTGAAGTGATTTTTCCAGTCTCCAACTTTACCTTTAGAAAAGAGAAGATAAATTGTATTAGTCAAAATTCAGAGGGACTGAATGAAATGTTTCAGTACTTAATTGACCTTTCCGCATGAAGGGCGAGATCTTGAAGTCCATGACTGGGAGAGAGGAATAGTTGGTCATTTTGTTCTGTTTCATTGCATCAAACTGAACGTCTTTTGTTATTTTCTTCCTGTCATTAACTGAGGTGGACAAACCCAAGAAGGAACACAAACGATTCACTTCACGTCCAGTGTCCTGCAAAAGATATATTTTTCACTATTCACTATTTATCACAATTTATAACTGATTTTACAGTTACATGCTACTTTATGAACTTACTTCAACCAAATCCTCATAGAACAAGTACAATAGGTTAGAATAAGTCTGCTTTTTTTCCCAGTATCCATTGACATGGTCATACCAAGGACCAAATACACCTGGAAAGAAAAGTCTGACGTTAAATCGAATTCCAATATTTATGTACAACATGTAAAGGTTGCATGTAAAAAAGTTAAAAACTAAAATTTTGTTAAAAACTAATATATATTAATATTTGAAAATGGCTTGTTCAAAAAAGCTTTTGTTATATGATGCAGTAATAATTGTGTCTCATGAGAGGAAGGAATTTATTGAAAATGAAATAAGTAAGCAAATTGAGGAAGTCTCTAAATGGTTTTGCGTTCATAAATTGTCCTTACATTTGGGTAAAATTTAATTTATTTTATTTGCTTCAGCTGCGGAACTAAGAAATGTGTCAGGTCAGAGTAAAAGTAGGGCATGAAATTATTACTCCAAAACATGAAGTTAAATATTTAGGTTGTATTTTAGATAGTAATTTGACAGGCGAGAAGATGGCTGTTAGTCCATTCAAAATTTGTTCTAAAATTAAGTTTTTAGCAAGACAGGCAGAGCTCCTAGATATTCAAACTTGAAAAATATTAGCTAGTGCATTAGTGCAGCCATACGTTGACTATGCTGCAGCTTTTTGGTATAGTGGTAGTTCTAAAAAAAATGAAAAATAAATTGCAGATGGCCCAAAGTAAGTTGTGTAGAATTGTTATGAAAGTACCTCTACTGACACATTTACAGTACATAATGAACATTATAGTCAAAGTAATTTTTAAAAAGTTGATAAAAGGGTAACATTTCTGAAATTAGTGATGGTGTTTAAGATTTTAAAGAAAATGGTCCCAAAATATTTTCTTAATTATTATGTTTTAGTTAGTGAGGTACACTCATTCTACAAGAGCGTTGTAGATTTAAGAGTGAATCAGGCAGAAATTATTTTTTGTGTACTAGCTCTGTTGCTTGGAATGTTTTGCTGACGATTTTTAAAGAGATTCAATTTGAGAATGTTGTTAGAAGGGAATTTTAAAAGTGGTTGTTTTAGAGTTGAAGTTGAGGATTTTGTTGTGCCAAGTTGCTGAGCTGATGATGTTTGCACTCCATTTATGATTTGCTTGTTTATTTTTTAAGAAAATCTATGACCACAATGGAAATAAGCCTGTGGCTTTTTTGTTATTTTATCCTCGACAGTTTTTTAAATATGTATGAATTAGTCTAACTGGACTTGTTTGTATATTTTTGTTAAAATTGTCAAATAAAATCAATCAGTCAATCAACTATATTGTTTTTGTAAATTTTTTTGTTATTATTATTATTATTATTATATTAAAATTGTTGTTTAAAATGGCTGAAATTGCAACTTGAATGTTAATTTTTTTTTATTATTAGAAATTTGATTACTTTAACTTACTCTTTCCATCCATGAATTTCTGTAAGTAGGTGTTCCAATCCCCTGGTTCAGGCTCTACCATGTTCATTCGATCAAAATGAAAATAGGAAACCACATTGTCTTTTGCATTCCGAGCTACATACACAACCTGGAATAAGTGAAAAATTTGAAGGACAGTCATTAATTCACAGAAAGGTGTCAGATTAATAATGTTGTTTTGCTGATTTACTAAATGACAAAAATCATTTACTCTGTCAAGTTTCTCCATGGGTGTTTTGTTTACACTGGAAATACTTGTAATGCTAACTCACTGTACAAGTAGCTCAATCTTACTCATTAAGAGGCGGGAACCGGTGGACGTGCAACAACTTAAATCAAAAAGTAAACACAAAATAAATGTATCTATCTGGAGCTTCTCCTTGGGACCAGGTGCTTGTTTAGTGAAGTTTATTTATAAACTAATTTTGAGAGGATCACGTGATTATGATTGAACACGACTGGCCATGCATTAACCATGTATGACCAACCAATCAGACGATTTCTAACCCACTATAAAGAGCCAGGGTTTCTTACTACAGTCATCTTCGTTTGAAGAATCCCCCCTTCCACCCCTACTTCTCCTCTTTTCCTTTCATAGGGCGGCACGGTAGCCCAGTGACTAGCACTGCGGCCTCACAGCAAGAACGTCACCGGTTCAAGTCCTTTAACAGACTGGCTGTTGTTTCAGTGTGAAGTTAGCATGTTCTTCCCGTGCTTGCGTGGGTTTCCCCCGGGTTCTCCGGTTTCCTCCCACGTTCCAAAAACATGCACTACAAGTTAATTGAACAATCTAAATTTAGCACTAGTCAAACTTTTATCCATCAGCATATCTCTCCGTAGCGACTATTTTCTGTCATCAACTCTTACAAAGGGAGGGAGTTCTCGAGATCTACCTGAGCTCAAAGCTCCCCTCTCGCCCCGCAAACGGGAGGGAGCCCAGGGCTCAAGGACCTTTTGAGCTCAGGGCTCTCTCCCGGGACAGCATGCCAACTTGCTTATAATCAATCATCAGCTAAGTGTGAACTCTTGAAACAAGTTAAACTCTGGGAAATGGGTCCCACCCACACTAATCACCTATAGCAAACTGATCAATAACAAAGCTTGCACTACATGTCGTTGCAACATGTTGTTATATTTTTTGAGAGATGCACATCAGGGTTGATGTCATCCACGTACACTCGATACAGAAGTATAAATCAGCCTTTACCCATATGTGACCCATAGTAACATAGGGCACTAGGAACTACACTGTCATTCTGGCAAATTAATCAAGGACCTTTGCTGCAGTACCATGACTACAGCAGGTGCAATTTTATTACACAGCACTGTTAACTAGTTGGGTACTATTTTCCGGTGCTGCGCAATTTTATTTCTTCTGCTGCAGCCATGGGACGGCAGCAAAGTTCCTTGATTATTACACCAGAATGAGAGTATAGTTCCTAGGCAAATCCACTTTTCATTTTCCATCAGGCTTAGTACACGGTACAATTACAGAAAAAAAAATCACTGATTCTTTTAGAATTTTTGAGTGAGATTGTAATGATCAAATCTGATTCAATGATTTATGCTAAGCTAAGGTAAAAGGGCTCCCGCTAGACCTGGAGATCAGCTGAATGGAACTGATTACCCCCAAAAATGGAATGTTCCATTCTAGATGTGAAAAGAAAAAAAAAGATTTATTGATCATATATTGTAAATGCAGGCATACACAGTGCAAATTGATATTCAAAAGAGTTTATGTGAACATAGGTCTGAAATATGATATACAACACAATTAACCCTTCGATAAGCCACGCCCTCCTTAGTTTCTGTTGTTACACCTGTCAAGTTTTCGTGCCTGGCATGCCTATTACAATATGTATGCGCCAGTGTCAGACATTGCCAGGGATATAATTAGTCATTTTTGGCGAACAGGTGAGAAAGCCAGACAAAAAAGGACTGTAGCATGCATTACATGGGGTATATTCACGACTTAATACGAAACCGATTAGAAAATAACTTAATCAAAATTAAAGCTAGGTTAGCCTAGCCACCTCATACGCTGACCATTTAACAACTTAGTTCATGCACAGCAGGAGAGGTGACATTTAAAAATAATCTAATAGTAACAAAATAAACCATGATTTCTCTATTTTAGCCAAAAGGCCTGATAAACTAATTGTTGTGCAATGAAATATAGCATTACTAACCAACATAGAAACACACATCGACAGTGCTTCTACGTAATTCATTCACAGAAAAAACTGCTAGAAAGGCGAAATTGATGGATTTGTGCCGAATATTAGCATCATTGACCCATAATAATGTACAGTACCTATAACTCCGAGTATGTTTGTGTGCTCTTTATCCAGTTTCTATCTAATTTGCAATTAAGTGGAAAAATAAATCAATTGAAATGCAAATCATAGTATGAATAGCAGAAGTGAACAAATAGATTTTCCCCACCACCAAATATTAATCTGACACTAAATATAAAAGCAGACACTAACCCGCTATAACATAATCATCAATGACTAATTCTCCAAAAGACTGAGGAAAACATCAGTGAACTGTAGCTCTGACATGGACATGAAGGATATAAATTACTGAAAAATGGCTGCGGGTGAAATACATTGATCGCAAGTGTCCAGTTTGTGATCATATCTCTGTTTTGTTCTGTTGATATGTGATCCAAATATTCATAGCTTGAAACAGATGGAAATATGACTGGATTGGGCTGCTTTTAAGGCCCCTCACACAGCTTGATCCATGCTGGCATCTCTCCCCTTGGGGGGAGAAAAATTCCGTCCAAACGTTTAGGATACTGGGTATCAGATTTGCACAATCCATATGCACAATGCTTTGACTTGTTTCCCTTGTTCGAAAGCTTGACAGGCCTCCTGCGCGTAGCTACAGTTGCTAAGGCACGATTGGTGTCTGGCGGTTTTCGGATGTGGCTTAGCGAAGGGTCAATTGTATAACCTGATGAATTCTGAAGCATTCGCATGAAATTCCATGCCCAAAACAAAGACAGAGGAAAACATTGCATTCTTTATTTTTAATCTCTCTGTATCCCTCTCTCTGTGTGAGCTATTAACACAAGCTGTGAATGTTTACTACACAAAACACAAAATACAGGTTCATTTTCAGCACCGGGAAACCAAACTGGTTCCCTGTGTGTGTGAATTATAAAGTGAATTTTAACCTGGTCCACTGTAAAATACTATTTCTGACGATTAATGCATGACATGCTCCTTGAGTTTATCATCCTGATTGATCAACTTCAGCTTTTTCAAGCGCACACAGCTTTTGAATTCAAGCCGACAGCTCCTGAAGTTTTTTAACATGTTATAAAATGACGGGGAGCTCATGAGATGCTAGGCTTGGCTTGAAGTTCTTCTTACATAGTACAAGCCCCAACTATATACTCATCAAAGATTTCCAAGCAACCTCTACAGACAGGAAAAACATTTGTAAGCTTGCATGACAGCAAAAACTGCACCATGTATGTCCACTTTAAGTGCTTGGACAAAAAAATAAATCTAACTCCTGTGATTAAAACGACAGAGCAAAAAAGGGTAACAGTAAAATTAGAAAAACCAGTAATGTAATATACATAAATATGACGGAATCATAAAAAAATGTTGTATGCATTACCTTTGACTTCTGCTCCCAGAAGGACTTGGGGACAAGCTGAACAGGTAAGTGAGTTTTAATTAGACGAGGAGAGGTGGTCATATTATCAGCCAGTTCCGTTCCTGAAAGGTAAATAAATGTGGTTCTAAATTGTAAAAAGTCTTAAGTTGCAAAAGCCAAAACGTAAGGGACATTACTTTATTAGACTAAGTCTTTATTATAATTGTTTGTCATTTACTTTTCTTTCTTGAGACTACATGCCTACAGGTCAAAGGCCATTGAATAGGTGTGACAGTGGAGGTGTAGCTGACTGGTGCACAAATTTTCGACGTTTTTTTTTTTTTTTTAACGTTTGATGTTTTTATTTAATTCATTTAATTAAGAAGCGTATTGTAAATAAAACAAATACAATTTCTGGATGATTATCTCTATATGTCTTTATTTTCTGCAACCAATGACAAACATTAAAGATATCCCAGTCAACACCAAATGTGGCATAGAAAAAGGAATGTAAAACTCTGGATAGATTGCCACTTTAATATATACACTATAATGAACATATGAACACAATGATAAAGATAGATTATGTATATAGTCTGACCTGATGCAATCACTTTAAAACAAGACTCCAGGAATGGCACTCTCATGTAGATAGGCTGAGAAGTGTGTTCCTCTGGTGCATCTTCACCGAAATACAGAAGGTCTAGAATATATGACACCCAGGTAGTACCTAGAAGAAGATTGGAGTATAGGAATCCATGAAATACCAAACTGATAATTTACGAAATGATAGTGTGTATTACATTTTTGTACTCAAGATCACCGCATGCCTTCTGTGTTACATGTCTGAAATCTTGGGTAAATGGCTTGTGTGATATAGATTCAAAGTTGTCATGACACTCTTAATCCTGCTTGATAGTTTTTTAATTATACCAATTATAGCAATCACATAACCTACACAGCACAGCAGATAGGCTGCTGTTGCCTACTTAACAATTTGCAGCTCAACATTTAAATACTTGTCATACACTACCTGACAAAAGTCTTGTCACCTATCTAAGTTTGAGGAAAAACAAATAATAACTTGACTTATAGTTGATCGTTTGGTATCAGAAGTGGCTTATATGAAAGGCAAAGGCCTCTATATTACGCTTATTATACAAAAAAATATATATAATCATGGCTTGACTTTTTATGATTTAATTAGGACAGTAAAGTCTGACTTTGCTTAGACAAACGTCTTGTCACTTAACAGAAATAATGTACAATATAGAATATAAAGTCATGGTCATTCATCTTAATTCATCTGGAATGGCAAAGAAAGCGTTCTTGCAGGAGTCTCAGAGTTTATCAAGATTCTTTGGATTCATCTTTAATGCCTCCTCTGTCTTACCCCAGGCATGCTCAATAATGTTTATGTCTAGTGACTGGGCTGGCCAATCCTGGAGAACCTTGACCTTTGCTTTCAGGAACTTTGATGTAGAAGCTGAAGTATGAGGAGTGTTATCCTGCCAAAGAATTTGCCCTCTCCTGTGGTTTGTAATGTAATTGTGCCTTGATACCTCAGGCTGCTGCAATTCACTCTGCAGATCTCTTGCACGCCCCCATACTGAATGTAACCCCAAACCATGATTTTTCCTTTACCATACTTGACTGATTTCTGTGAGAATCTTGGGTCCATGTGGGTTCCAATAGGTCTTCTGCAGTATTTGTGATGATTGGGATGCAGTTCAACAGATGATACATCGGAAAAATCTACCTTCTGCCACTTTTCCAAATGATCAACTAGAAGTCAAGTCATTATTTGTTGCTCTTACAACTGTGATCGACAACGAGACTTTTGTCAGGTAGTGTACATCTAAGAAATGTCAACACTCTTATTACTCTATATCTTTGTGCATATTGAATTATTAGATTATTAATCTTTTAATGAACAGTCATCATACATTTTTAGCCAAGTGTCAGGTTTAATAGTCTTGCAGAGGCTTATAACAGCAGTGTTTATGCAAATACGATTGTATGTAAAAGCTGTGAGGATACACCATCATAGTTACAGATAGGAGAATAGGCTAACGAGAAAGAAGCATGTTGTGCTTCAATGGGGTTCACCATATTAAGCTGTAAAAATCATTTATCTTCACTTCCAACAGCAACTAACTTTTTCAAATAAGAGTATAAGGGTCAGCTTGAACGCTTGCAACTAGCAATTAGGCATGCTGGCCCAGGCACACATGGTCATGGACCACTAATGTTAAGCCATTGACTATGGTACCCCAGGCACAACTAGTAACAGGCAACTAGTGTTAAGCCATTTGGCATGGTAGTCCAGGCACACATATTTAGTAAAACATGGTCTCATGAAAAATATACAATGTCATGGCCCCGTGGGCAGTTCCCCTCACCTGCTTTGGGGTAAGTGGCAATTAGAATGTCATCAGGTCTTGCTTGAAAGTTTTTCACCTTTTCCCAGTTGTCAGTGAAGTGGTTGATCATTGAGATACCCTCAAAATCAAAAATTTCTGGCCTAGGAAATTTCATCTACAATATAAAAAAAGTGTCAGGTTATTGCTTATGTTTTAGTGCATTCATTTCTTAATCTTTCGTTTTATGAGTTTTAAGGTTATATTCACAAACTTGTCAATAAATAACTTAACATTAACATGATTATTCTTTTTATTATATTTAATAAATGTTACCAATCTCCAAAAAGTGTTTAAGTGAAGTTTATTTATAAACTAATTTCGAGAGGATCACGTGCTTATGATTGCTAGCGGCTGGACCCACATTATTCAATGCACTACGCACCAATTAGATGATCCCTAAGCTACTATAAATATCCCGGGTTTCATATCACTGCTATCTTCGCTTTTGAAGAATCCCCCCATCCACCTCTAATCCTCCTCTTTCCTAGATGGGTGACACGGTGGCCCAGCGCTTAGCGCTGTTGCCTCACAGCAAGAATGTCAATGGTTCTAGGTTTTACCAACCAGCGGGCATTTCTGTGCGGAGTTTGCACTTTCTCCCCGTGCTCACGTGGGTTTCCCCCGGGTTCTCCGTTTTCCTCCCACCGATTAAAAACATGCAACCTAAGTTATTGATTAACCAACACTATAGACTTGCTCCCTATCTAGTACCTATTTCGTTAAAGAGAACTACTATCTGCTCTTCAATCACTAAGATGGGGGAGTTCTCGAGATCTACCTGAGCTCGATCTCCCCTCTCGCCTTGCAACGGGAGGGAGCCCCGGGCTCGAGGATCTCATGAGCTCAGGGCTCTCTCCAGGGACAGCATGCCAAACAAGCTTATAATTAATCATCAGCTAAGTGTGAACTCTTGAAATGATCATAATATGTTAAAATAACTAAGTTTAGCAATGTTCTTACCAGGGAGCGGATAAAGTGCATGTAATTATAATATAGTTTTATTAACATAAGAAAATATATACACTCAAAAAAATTTTTTTTTTGCTTGTTCATACTACTTATTTAAAATAAGCTGAATCAACACAATTCTTGAGATGTCATTGGGACAACTTAAATTTTTATGTTCAATCCACATAAATTTGTTAAAAGTGTTAAGTCAACATGAATGAATTGTGTGGAACCCCGCATTTTTTTTACAGTGTAAAAAAATGCAGGGTTCCACACAATTTATTCATGTTTTCCCAACACAAATCAATTAAGTTAACTTAACACGTTTAACAAATTTATGTGGATTGAACATGAAAAGTTGTCCCAATGTAATCCCAAGAATTGTGTTGATTCAGCTCATTTTAAATAAGTAGTTTGAACAAGCAAAAAAATATATATAATTTTGAGTGTAGAAAACTTAAGATTTGGTCATCTTTTGGGTTTGTAGGATTTGTACAAAGGATTTGTCTCAATTCAGATGACACTTTACAAAAACACATTTAAATTCTTAATGTGTACATTTAAATTAACATAATTTTTTTTTAACAATTCTTTCATATGCTTTTTAAAATTTTCTATCCATTTTACATTGCAGTTGTTGATTTAATTTAAACTTTGCACATGTTTAATACAATTTACAATGAGGAGTGAATGAAAAGGGTTTGTGATGTATTACTTATTAATGCATTTTACTTCAAAGCACTTTATTAAAAGATATTTAAATTAAAAAATATTTATTTACTCACAGCAGACGAGTCATGGATTTCCATTGTGGTGAAACTGTGTTTCATACAGCAGATTTTGTTCAATTTTCTTTTGCTCTTCTCAAACACGTCCTGCAGTTCCTTGTTGAACTACATACCATTCTGTCATGCAATGTTGATGTCACAGTTTATCTTGTTCTTCCCTTTCCTCCACCCCTCTCCCTGCGTGTGCTTCACACGCAGTTTCGCACAGGGTTTTCAAGTCCAGACAGTTTTCACTCTGTGCACTTTAACTTGATCATGATTACAGATGTAGTTTCCGGCATTGTTTTGCACACACATGCACCCACCATCCCCCTACTACACCTTGTTTACTTGGTTTAAGATTAGTTCCTTCATAGTGTTGCAACAACAAAGTAAAAGTAACACAAAAGAAACTTCCCTGGGCTAGAGGGGCGCCTCAGATATTCGCTTTGGGGTTGTTACAGGAAGTTAGCATTGATCTCAAAGGAGCAGTTTCTTGAGACTTTGAGAAAAACAGACCTTTAACCACAGTGGTCTCAAATTACTTCCAGCCTCTTTTTTTGCAACCTAATCTAAAGCGACAATTGTATGCTACTTTTACAAATGTTGGACTAGTGTTTCTTGATTAAATGGACACTAGGAGGTGGGAAACAGTAACAACTTTTGTTGTTAGGAAAATTGTTAATGAGTATAGCATTGTTTGCAGATTCATTGCACAATAAAACATAAAGACCATTTTGTTGATGTGCAGGATTGGAAAACATGTATAGGTGAAACAGCGCCATCTTGTGGACATGTCATATAAATAAATACATTGAAACTTACCTAGAGCCAAGTATTAAGGGTTTTGCTGAAATATTTCAGACTTACCAAATTTCTTATGAGCCTAGTATTATACTTATAAGGATTTGGACATACAGGCTACCAAATATATTGAATGAAACAATGAGTTATGCAACTAATAGATAAAATATATTTGTCATGTTTAATTCTGAGAACATTTTATGTTATTTCTAAACTATTTTTTGGAACAAATTTGTCTTCATTCATCTTTATGTTGTTTTCATATACACATAAGATGGTTGCTTACAAGCTTGGAAACCATTTTGGGTGTCTAAAAGAGAGATGGTGATGCGGTGGCGCAGTGGGTAGCAAGTTCGCCTCACAGAGAGAAGGTCGCCGGCACAATGGCCGGATACAAAATATAGTATTTGGCCCAGATGTTAAAAATTGCTATGTTGGCTTATCTTGACCCACATTTCAAATACATTTAAATTATTTTATTATTTTGAGTAAAGAAATATTTTGATGCACAAAGTTATTTCCATCTTCCTATTTGCATCTTCTAATGCCTTCATTTTAATACAGGAAACAATCAAGATTTATTAATCTATTGTTTCCTGTATGTTGCAAAATAACTGAATTTAACCTACAATACTAATATTTATTAACCAAATTATTATTTTACAAATTATATTATTATTAACCCTTACCATTATTAATGAGCCTAAAGCGCAATGCTTTATGGGTTTATTAATTTTTTTGCACTCGTGACACACCAAGTCTGGTTTCCAGACAATGGTCATACATGGGCCATATCTGGCTCAGTTTAGACAGAGCTATGGTAATTAACTTGGCTGAGACTAGGCCCAGTTATGGTTCATGTTTGGCTATGGAAGCCAGACTTGGTCCAGTCTTGCACCGCAATTCACTGCGACATGTGGGTCAAGCAAAAGTTGATTGTGTGGGCCAGAGCTGGACCAGATAAATTTTGCTATATGGGTAGAACCAAAGAGTTCAGAGACATACCTGATTCAGTGCATTTAGTTTAGGCACAAGAAGTTAGTGTATTTAGCACCAACAATCTTAGTTGTTCTTTTTAGTTATATATATATATATATATATTGTTATATTGTTGTAATTCTCTGTAACAGCATTTAGGCATGATATTTTATTTCACAGTCTATGGCACATGCATAAAAGAACAATAAGAGTAAGAATAATACTAATGTAATGTAACTTACTTGCATTGTTCAAACAATTTTTGCAGAATGTGCAGTTTGTCCCACCCAAATGCATTTAGCATGACTAATTAATATTTCTGTTGGGCCAGAGTACTTTTCACAGCCTCTTCATTCAGGCGATTATATCAAGTGGTGAGTTCCACACATCTTGTATCGTTTGCCCTCTGTGTTGTCCTAGTGAAATTTGTTGTTGAAGTTCTTTTGTATTAACAGGGCTATGCTTAAAGTGTCCAACAATTTTGCTACACTTTGTTGTTGTCCACAAATACACTATCAGAGAGACAAACAGTTGATGGTCCGCTGTATTACATGGGCAGCGCAAGGCATGTGATGAAACGGAAGCTTTTTGCTGCTGTGACCATGTTATGTGCGCTGCAAGTTCCGATTGTGGTCACCTTTTCCTTGACACAGGGGAGGACTTAAGAGTGAGCGCAAGCATTTGTTTTTCTGCTAAGCATGAAACAACGTGCAATAGTGCACTCTAGCACCCTCTAGTTGATAAAATAGCAGACCTCATTAACCAACCTATAACAGGCTTCCCTCATTGAAAGACTGGACACTGCCATAAAAAGGCTTCAAAGTTTCTACATGTCAAGTGTCACAAATGTCAGGCTTAGCTAAGAAAGAAATATAATAACCTACAGATTCTAACATGCCAGTTTAGTCATGAAACCAGCATATTTTATAGTATAGGTTATAGTAGTCTCTGCTTAGACCAGGGGTGCCCAAACTCGGTGCTGGAGGACCGGTGTCCTGCAAATTTTAGCTCCAACCCCAATCAGACACACCTGGGCTAGCTAATCAAGTTCTTACTAGGCTTTCTAGAAACATCCTTGAAGGTGTATTGAGGCAAGTTGGAGCTAAAATCTGCAGGACACTAGCCCTCCAGGGCCAAGTTTGGACACCCCTGGCTTAGACTGATCACGTTGCACATTCTCTTCAACCAACTGGATGAGGTTGTCATGTATTTCAACTGCATCTCATTTTAGTTGTCCTTTAAACTTGTGACCCAGAGAAATTTCAGCTGGGGTAATTCTGGAGCTATTTTGCTAGGTGGAGTTTATGGCAAACCTCAACTCTGGTAGGCAGTTAATTCGGTTACGATGATTGTCTTCCACATATGAAGAAAGCATGGTCTTCAGTGTTAATACATTAATCCTAACAGTAATCCTGTTAATACATTCTGTTAAGTTTGTTTTAGGGTCATAAGCTGTTGTCAACTGAAAAAAATTTATTATCATATGCATTTGTTTTTATTGAAAACCATGTATTTTTCTCCAAGAAGGTCCATACAGATTACAAAGGTAAAGGTGCTGATAAAAATTACAGCCTGGGTAAGCTGTGTATTCCAGGGGTTTTACGATGTGATCACGTATTGATGAAGCTCTGAATTGGTCAGTTTGAATGTCTCAAAGAATTTGGTTTTTGGTCACATGGTCAAGGAAGAGAAAAAAGTATATTGTAACTTTTGCTCTGTTTCTTTCCTTCCCTGCTCTTCTTCTGTTTTGGTCTTTTCTGCTCTTTAGTCTTTAATCTCTGGCTCTTTTTGGGGCCTACTCTCTGTTTTTTGTCTCTCTCCCTTAGGTAACTTTAATTATATTTAAACTGGTTACCATTAATATCATACGTTTAGATAATTTTATAGTTTATTTGTAACACACAATACAATATAGTCACATCATAGCAATGCTCTCCCACATATTGTTAGCTAATATAACCACCCTTATTTAAATTTTTGGTATAAGATTGCAGAAGGATGGTTTCACTAGAAATGCAGTTTTTCACCATCATACTCATAACTTTTTTTTGGCATTAGGCAGAATAGTTTGAAAAGCTGTAGTTAAATACCAAAAACTTTTGTATAACATCCTATTGTTTGGATACCAGGTTTATGAGATGAACTGGTTTGCAGAGTAAACTGAGCACCTATGTCAGATATCAGGTAGACCTTGGAGGTACCATTGTAGAGCTTGTCCCCCTTTGAGGTAGACCAGTTCCACAAACTCTCCCAGTGATGTTCAGGTGAGTGGTGTCGTCCAGAAGGTCCATTCCAGTGGCTGTTTCACTGTTTAGGTCTGGTATTGACATTTTAGTCTTGTCTGTTGGACGACGACGGCACATTCCACACCCTGGGAGGAAGTTTAGCATTGTCGGGGCATTGGGTACCCTCGAGTTCCAGCTCTTGACTTTGAGTGTTGAACTCATAAACAGCAATGATTTTGGCACTCTTTTCTGAAGCCATCGTTTGTTTGATGTAAGCTTTCTGTGCCAAATCTCGCAATTGCTGAGTTTTCATTGTGTGGGGACATGCCAAAACCGCAAGTTGGTGGCTTACCCCAAGATGAAGGTTTCTCAAAAAGAAATTTTTAAAGTTCAGGTCCTCATTTCTCAATCTCATTCCATCCAAGAGCAAATTCTAACAATTTTTTTTGTTACCTCTCAGGATGGCGCCGCGGATGGCTGCCTCGGTGTGGAGCTCTCCAGTGTTTGCACTATTTCTGTTAGTCTGTCCTGTTTTATGTTTATCAAACACGATCAGTTATACCAGGGACGAGCTGCTGAACATTCGGCAGTGCACACCAACTAATCACCGGAGCAGCTGCTTTGTGGAAGAAATACAAGACCCGGAGGCGTGGAAAAAGAGCCGGCGCGCTCGTCAGGCTGAGACAGCCAGCTTCAGAACGGCGCTGCCTAGCATCCATCTAGCGAATCTCCGCTCGCTTCCTAACAAAATGGACAAACTACTTCTGCTCTCATGCAAAAACAAGAACTTTAACAACTCTGCTGCGCTGTGTTTCACAGAAACCTGGCTGAACGAAGCCATTCCGGACAGCGCATTACACTTACCGGACTTTCAGCTGTACAGAGCAGATCGCGATACGGAGTCAACGGGCAAAACACGCGGTGGTGGGACATGCTTTTACATCAACAGGAGGTGGTGTACGGATGTAACTGTGTTAAAGAAGATGTGCTGTCCTGATGTGGAAGCGCTTTTCATTACTTGTAAGCCGTTTTATGCACCGCGGGAGTTTTCCTCGTTCGTTCTCGTCTGTGTTTACATTCCATCACAAGCACACATGAGTACTGCGTTACAACAGCTGTCTGATCTGATCACAGAGACTGAACAACGACACCCAGACTCTGCTTTTATCATTCTCGGTGACTTTAATCAGGCAAAACTCACACATGAGCTGCCTAAATTCAAGCAGCACATCACATGCCCCACCAGAGACAATAACATTTTGGATCATTGCTACACTACAATAAAGGATGCATATCGCTCCGTCGCCAGAGCAGCTCTAGGACTCTCCGACCACTGCCTGGTTCATCTTATACCAACTTACAGGCAAAAACTTAAAACTACTAAGCCAGTATTAAGGACTGTTAAGAGATGGACCAACGACACAGAGCAGGTCTTACAAGCCTGCTTTGAATGCACTGATTGGAGTGTTTTTGAAGCTGCAGCCACCAACCTAGACGAGCTCACAGAGACTGTAACATCATACATCAGTTTCTGTGTGGAGTTATGCATCCCTACCAGGACCTACTTATCATTTAACAACGATAAACCATGGTTTACACCAAAACTTAGACAGCTTCGTCATGAAAAAGAGGATGCCTACAGGAGCTGGGACAGGATTTTATACAATCAGGCCAGGAACACACTGACAAAGGAGATTGGTGTGGCCAAGAAAAGCTATGCCAAGAAGCTGCAAAACCAGTTTTCTGCCAACGACCCTGCATCAGTGTGGAAAGGCCTGAAAGACATCACAAATTATAAAACGCCATCCCCCAGTATCGATAGCAACGAACATCTTGCAAACGAGCTGAATATTTTCTATTGTAGATTTGACACCTCTGACCAGACACCTCACACCCACCCGGACCATCTCCCTACACAGCCATCAACACCTCCAGCCATCTCCCTCTCCCCCCTGCACTTTAGATCAGTGAGGATAATGGGCATCAGATCCTCAGTAAACAGCCATCAACACCTCCAGCCATCTCCTTCTCCACCCCGGCACTTCAGATCAGTGAGGATAATGTGCGTCAGATCTTCAGTAAACATAGGAGACGAAAAGCACCAGGTCCAGATGGTGTTTCACCAGCCTGTCTGAAAAGTTGTGCGGACCAACTGGCTCCCATTTTCACACAGATCTTCAACAGAT
>CAIGQZ010032926.1:3403486-3413799 GCA_903798205.1 Danio tinwini | reverse complement strand
AGTCAGTAAAAGGGCTCGTAAAATCACTCAGGATGCCTCACACCCAGCACACTATCTGTTCGAACTGTTACCGTCTGGTCGGCGCTACAGAGCACCAAGCACAAAAACAGCCAGGCACAGGAAAAGTTTCTTTCCTCAGGCCATCTACCTCATGAACAGTTAAATATTCCCCTACTATGCAATAAACATGCAATACTTTCTCATACGCACTTGTACACAGCACCTTATAACCTGTATATTTTCAGCATATCTGTACATACAACTCAACATCCAGATCTTTTTGACTGACTGCATCTCTGTTTAATATTTATTGCCTTTTCTTACTTGTATTTAATTTTGTGTTGTCACTCGTCACTTTATGTACACTGGAAGCTTCTGTTGCCAAAGCAAATTCCTTGTGTGTGTGAAGCACACTTGGCAATAAAACTGATTCTGATTCAGAAAATTTAAAAGAGTTTTTAATTTTAGAAACTAAAAACAGAAAGAGTTTATAATTCTAATTTCTAAGAATTTTTAATACCAATTCTAATAAAATTACTGAACGATACCTGTAGTAGCAAAGGAGCAAACGATTCTTTCAGGAACCTAAAAGATTAACAAACCACCATGTTTGGGGTCAGGTCAGGACAACAATTATTGTCATCACCTTTTGGACTAACCAACAATCTAACCAACTTCCTGTCTTCCTATAATCCAACCCGCTCTTTAGGATCTCAAAACTCAGGGCTTCTGGTAGTACCTAGAATAGCAAAGTCAAGTAAAGGAGGTTGAGCCTTCTCATTTATGGCTCCTAAACTCTGGAATAGCCCTCCTGATTATGTCCGAGGCTCAGACACACTCTCGTAGTTGAAAACTACTTAAAAATATTTTTAGTAAAGCATACACTCAATGCATCACATAGCGGTATGATGAATGTGAATGTGTTCCACACAGTTTTTTTGAATTGTGTTCATATACACTATGAACAGCAGCTACACTAGTTATTCTCTTTATTCTCTATTTTACCTGGGGATACTCATCCCGAGGCCCCCAGAGACTATGCAGTGGCACTGATGCGATCCAAGGCCTTGTGAAGAAATGATCCCAAGGTTTCCACAATCCCGGACCAGGCTGTATCCTGAGCAGCTGCTGTGGTTGTCATGGAGGAGTAAAGAGCATAAGTCTGATTCCTGTGAGACTCAGGGACAGATAAGTCTTAGCTGATGTCCAGCGTTCTCCAGGCTCCGGTGCATAGACTGCAGTTCTACACAATACTTTGGCCATAGGAGAAACGGTCGTGCTTAACTCAGCCTGGTTTCTTTCAAGGTTTTTTATCCTTCACCTTCACCAATTGGTAAAGTTTTTTCCTCACCATGCATGGTTTGGGACTTGTAGAGCTGCACATTGATGGATTTGCTCTTCAGTGTTTGGACTCTCACCAGTGAATATTAAACCACACTGACCTGAACTGAACTAAAATGAACTGAACTTAAACTCTGAAAACTGAACTGATACTGTTTCAATTTACTATAATCTTCTTTGTGAAGCTGCTTTGACACAATCTACATTGTAAAAGTGCTATAGAAATAAAGGTGAATTGAATTGAATTGCAGCAGCAGAAGACCACACCGGGTGCCACTCCTGTCCGCTAAGAACAGGAAACTGAGGCTAAAATTTGCACAGCTCACCAAAATTGGACAATAGAAGATTGGAAAAATGGACATTCAGATGTTAGTGTCATCTGGACATTCAGATGTTAGTGTCAAAATTTGGCATCAGCAACATAAGAGCATGGATCCATCCTGCCTTGTATCAATGGTTCATACTAGTGGTTTTGGTATAATGGTGTGGAGAACATTTTCTTGGCACACTTTGGGCCCATTAGTACCAACTGAGCATTGTGTCAATGCTACAGCCTACCTGAGTATTGTTGCTGACCATGTCCATCCCTTTATGACCACAGTGTACCCCTCTTCTGATGGCTACTTCCAGCAGGATGACGTGCCATGTCATAAAGCGCACATCATCTCAGACTGGTTTCTTAAACATGACAATGAGTTTACTATACTCAAATGGCCTCCACAGTCACCAGAACTCAATCCAATAGAGCACCTTTGGTATGTGGTGGAATGGGAGATTCGCATCATGGATGTGCAGCCGACAAATCGTGATGCTATCATGTTAATATGGACTAAATCTCTGGGGAATATTTCCAGTACCCTGTTGAATCTATGCCACAAAGGATTAAGTCAAGGCTGAAGGCAAAAGGGGGTCCAACCCGGTACTAGTAAGGTGTACCCTTTTAAAGTGAAAAGACTGAGACCTTTGTGTTCCCATGTTTTTTTTGGGTGCTCCGGTTTCCCCCACAGTCTAAAGACACGCAGTAACTATAGGTGAATTGGACAAAAACTAAATTGGCCGTAGTGTATGAGTGTGTATGTAAATGAGAAAGTGTATGGATATTTCCCAGAACTAGGCATTTATGAGTTAGTGTACTCTCAGTGCTGTGTTGCACCTGGAAGGGCATCCACCATACAAAAAACAGTAATGCCACAGTAATTGGCTGTTCATTGACTGTGGCAACCCCTGATAAATCAGGAACTAAACAGAGGGAAAATAAGATAGAGTGTGAGCTGAATAAAAGCAGTTGAAATTAAATAAGAGAACCAAGATGATTCATTTAATTTTATCAAAATTATAAGGCTGATAAAAGTATTTTTCCTCACATTATTTTTGAATACACATGGCTATAAAATGGTTACATCATCTGTATTGTGTACACTTTCCCTTGTCTGAGGGGGCATTTTGCATAAGCGTAATGACATCACTTTAAAAATGTTACCATTTTTCCACAAAGATCGACCTATGAATTGTTTAATTACAATATATTCTGTAACAGTACAAATATCTAAAATTGAACTATAATTAGACTTCTGTTAGGCACCCAGATAGTATTGTTAACTGCTTCTCTGGAGAAATATCCAGAATATTAACCATTAAATCTTCATCTTCTCTTTGTAGACCTCATCGAACTGTTCATTTTGTGGCACAGTGAAGTGATTTTTCCAGTCTCCAACTTTACCTTTTGAAAAGACAAGATAAAAGCAGATAGTTTGAGCCAGAACTCAGAGAGACTAAATCAAATGATTCAGTACTTCAGTCACCTTTCCGCATGAAGGGCGAGATCTTGAAGTCCAAGACTGGGAGAGAGGAATAGTTGGCCATCTTGTTCTGTTTCATTGCATCAAACTGAACGTCTTTTGTTATTTTCTCCCTCTCTTTGACTGAGGTTGACAAATCCAAGAAGGAACACAAATGATCCACTTCACGTCCAGTGTTCTGGAAAAGTATTTTTTTCAATCTCTATTTATAACTGCATTTATAACTGATTTTACAATTACAAAAATTTTACTTTATGAGTTGACTTCAACCAAATCCTCATAAGACAAGTACACTAGGTTAGAATAAGTCAGTTTTTTTCCCACCATCCATGGACATGGTCATACCAAGGATCAAATACACCTAGAATAAAAAGTCTAATGTTAAATCAAATTCCTAAGAGTGCAATATTTTGATTAATATGAAAAAACATTTTAAAACAGTTGTTTAAAATGGTTGACATTGTAACTTAAACATTAATTTATTGTTATTACTAGAAATGTAATTTTTATTATTAGACTTTAACTTCTACTTACTCTTTCCATCCATAAATTTCTGTAAGTAGGTGTTCCAATCCCCTGGTTCAGGCTGTGCCATGTTCATTCGATCAAAATGAAAAAAGGAAACCACAGTGTTTTTTGCATTCCGAGCTACATACACAACCTGGAATATATGAAAAAAGTAAGGGACATAATAATGAGAGAAAAACAATTAATTCACAGGAAGATGAAATAATATTTATGGTATTTTCTTGATGTATTTTGTTTTTCTAATTAACTAAATTACAAATGAAAACATTTCAAAATAACAATGCTACAGAAACGTGGTGGTAAAATACAAATCGGGTGAGGATCTACAGTATTGAATGTGTTTACTAAAGAAACATATAAGAAAGTAGTCAATGCTACTGCCAGAGCTCCAAGAGTGGGTGCTTACTCTTGACCCACCAGGGTTGTCTGATACACTGATGCTTTCTGACCCAGATCCCCCAAATCTGCTACAGCTACACCCTCCAGGATATCCTCTCTGATCCAGTTGCTGAGTCTTGTTTCCCTGTAGTGGTATTAAAAATTGTTTCCCTGTTGTTTCTAGCCATGCTTTAATCCTTTGTTTGTTTTTACTATTTATGTTAGTTTTGCCTCCTGCCTTGACCTATTTGCTTGTTAATAGTTTACTCTTTGGATTGTCTATGTGATTCGGTCTGCTCCTGTATCTAACTTTGCCTGCCTGACCATCCATTAAATCTATGTTTGGGTCCTATCTATTGTCACACCCTCTTCTTTTGCAATTGACCAATAGAAGATCAAAATGTGACTCCTCTATGCAGAAATTTAAAATAAGGAGAAACATTTCATCCTCTTTTTTTTATTCTGCCCCTTATTGAAGCACTAGCTAGCAGAAATACAAAACTCTAGTGTGATCGCAGCTAACCACGAGAAAAAAAAATCTAATAGCAAAAGTGTGGTATTGTCTGCTTGGTTTTGAATCTATATCAATTGATTCAATGAATGAACAGTTGTAGGAGTATGCAGTCATTTTGGCATTTTAGGAAGTGAGAGGAGTTTTGGGCCTAAACTTTGTATCTTAACAAATAGAAGTAGGCTTAAGGCTGATTTATATTTCTCTGCCAAGTGCACAAGAATAGTCTGCTGCAGACAGGGGTGTCGCAAACAATTTTGGGCCCCATAAAAAAAAATGAGGATGGGCCCCCTACTACCAAGCTAGCTATCCAAACTCTTTGTCTGCAATGTAGTTATACTGACCTATGCATTTTATTATTGATTTTGTCCACTACTTATCAGTTTTTAGTAAGAGAACGACCATGGCTGTAGCTAGCAGATGATTTATTGTTCAAATGTAAATGTAGTACAAAAAAAGGAACAGTAATCAAATATTAATTGACAATTTTACATGTTTAAACACACAAAACACCAATGTGTAACTATTTAAATAACTGTACTGCAGTAGTGTCTCATACAATGTGCAATACACTCACAGCAAAAAAATCAGTGTACATTTAGCTCAATTTGAGTTTAACTTAACCCTCCTTGGGTGTACATATGACTCCCTCCATTTTGGAGTTAAAATAACACTTTCTAAAGTGTGAAATGTGTACATTACTCTCAGAGTTCATTTTAACACAGTAAGAGTTTATTCTTACACCAAACTCGAGTGTTACCCTTCAAAGTGTTAATACAGTATATCACCTTTTCCCCTGTATTACCAATTGGTGTGTGTGACAGATAGCAGTGATCAAACATGTAGAAAATAGTTTTAATTTATTAAATGTTCATTAATCTTTTCAGAAATAATTTCAAGACATTCAACTCTTTGCATTTTAAAATGCAACAAGACATGTTTCAAGTTTAACATACTTCAAGTAAAACATACTGGTTTGATCACTGTTTGTCTGAAAGAACCGGTTTGAGTTCCCATCACTAGTGGGAAATACACTGAATATTGGGTTAAAAGTTTAACACTGAAAAAAAGCTCTTTCACACTCATAGATTAAAATGCACTCCGGTTTTAACACAACATCACCAAAAAAAAAAATCACACTGTATATTTAACACTGGAATTTTTGCTGTGCTGGAACAGTGACAAAAATCAATAAGACACAAAATTATATTACGGGACCCATAAATAAGAAATGTTCTTTTGTCATTCTGGTTTTGTAATCATTCTAATAACTCATCTCTAATAACTGATTTATTTTATCTTTGCCATGATGACAGTAAATAATATTTTACTAGATATTTTTCAAGACACTTCTATACAGCTTAAGATGACATTTAAAGGCTTAAATAGGTTAATTAGGTTAACTAGGCAGGTTAGGGTAATTCGGCAAGTTATTGTATAACGATGGTTTGTTCTGTGGATTATAGAAAAAAATAGCTTTAAGGGGCTAATAATATTGGCCTTAAAATTGTTTTTAAAAAATTAAAAACTGCTTTTATTCTTGCCAAAGTACAACAAATAAGACTTTCTCCAGAAGAAAAAAAAATTATCAGACATACTGTGAAAATTTGCTCTGTTAAACATAATTTGGGAAATATTTAAAAAAGAAAAAAAAATTCAAAGGGGGGCTAATATAATATCTGTATGTGTGTGTGTGTTTGTGTGTGTGTGTGTGTGTAACTGAGTACATGCAGTAAAGTAATACAGACAGAATTCTGCAGATTTATTACATTTAAATTACGCCATTCACTATGGGCTCTACTTTAACGATCTAGGCTCAAAAGACTGGCTTGAGGAGCATCCTGGCTATGACATTTAAAAGATACTTAATTATTTCAAAACCTGTCTGCATGGGCATTGAGAATATTGTTTTATACTATTCTGCTGATATGGTATGAGTTTGACTAATCAGTTATATTACTAGAAATGGTCCACTGGGCAAAACAAAAATTAAATAGATCATTTTCTTTCAAGGAAACCTAGCTTGATAAGTTGTCACCCTGCCTGCCTTTAAAATCACAGCTAAAGTTTTGTCTTTGAGTTTTATGTTTGCTTTGATGTTATACCTAATATCATTCTACATAATCAGCATTGTGGAAAAATAGCAGTCATTTAATAGTGGCCACGTCAACAGTTAAGTTAATATCATATTGCAATTAATACTTAAAAGCAGACTGCAATGCACATGCTATTTTTAAAGGCAGGATCTGAGTGATATACTTGTTACTTGCTTCTTCAACTGTGAGATGAGTTTGGGGAACTTCGTAGGGAAGAGCAGGTGAGAGCGAATCTGCATCTATGTATGAGGTAGACATACAGTATAGAGCTCATCATTAGCAAAGTAAATTAAGCTTTTAAAAGAAAGCTCCATGCTCTGTGAATAAACATAACGTTACCTTTCTTTAAAAAAAATTGTGATAGCAACTGCCGTCCTTTTCTCGTTCTCTCTGCTTTTTGAAACCTTTCTTTGTTTTTGATGGTTTAGTCTTTGTTAACCTTGTGGAAATCGCTGCTTTGACAGTTTACCTGACGATCGCACTCAAAAGCATCAACTCTCTTCCTGCTACTGACAGACTGAACCATATAGTGAAAGAAGGGGGGGTGCAATTTGACAGTGACAGACACGAGAGGCAGATATAAGCCTTATTTTTATTTCTAATAAATAGTTTTACTTGTAATTTAGAGATACATTCATAATTTATATTACATTATAGAACTATTATTAATTCCCCTGGCCGCAGCCGTCGCATACCCTTTGCAGTGGCTGACACTGACCCTGATGTCCACCTCTCAAAAATGTAAATACTGCGACAACCCATAGTACAAGTTCTAGAATTGGTTAGTTTGGTAGTGTTGACCAGTGTGAGTGGCGCAGAAAGCCATGAGAAAGGAGCAAATCCGCTGGCACATTTATACTTCTGCATTCTGTTTGTTTTGCTCTAACTTTACACACAACTAAACGTTTAGACAAAGCATAACGCAAAAGTGGTGATCGGTTGGTTTTGCAGCATTGACTATTGTGAGCAGGGCTGAAAGGTGCACCCTTACAGCAAAGTCACACAAATTTCACATGTGATCACATGTGACCACATGTGATTACATGTGATCACATGTGACCACATGTGAAGTTCATGTGGCCACATGTGAAGTTTATGTGACCACATGTGGACAATATGTGAAGCTCATGTGGCCACATGTGAAGCTTATGTGACAACATGTGAAGCTCATGTGACCACATGTGAAGTTTATGTGACCACATGTGGACAACATGTGAAGCTCATGTGGCCACACATGAAGCTTATGTGACCACATGTGAAGTTTATGTGACCACATGTGGACAACATGTGATGCTCATTTGAACACATGTGAAATTTATGGGACCACATGTGAAGCTCACGACCACTTGTGAAGTTCATGTGACCACGTTGACAACATATGAAATTCATGTGGCCACATGTGGACAACATGTAATCACCTTTGACCACATCTGAAGTCAATGTGACCAAATGTGGACACATGTGAAGTTAATGTGACCACATGTGAACAGCATGTGATCACATGAACCCACATGTGGACAGCATCACCATCTGGAAACCATATTTCGTGATGACCCACACTATACTGTGGATGGTTGTAAAAACATTTAAAAATGACATGTGAAAAATGGGAACCACATGTGAAATGCACATGCAGGATGTCTGTATTTAGAATGTTTTTGAGTAAAACATGCATTCCCATGTGAAAAACGTGATCATGTTAAACACGTGAAATTAATGTGACTTTGCAAGATTGTAACATTCACATTAAAACAGGCATGTGTTTTTTCAACCCATTATACATATTTATTATTATTTTTGTAAACCTTAACATATACCATTTTTTTTGTGTTACTTAGCCTAAACAAACCCTTAAAAAAATAACTGCAGTAAACTGAAGCACAACTGAAGTATAACAACAGTATAAAGGAGGCTAACTGAAGTAAAATTAAGTGTAACGGCAAAATAATGAATTATAAAATTGCAATAAAGTTCAACAACAGTACAATACAACGTACAACTTAACTACACTCGTGCATTGTGCTGATATATAATCTAATATCCCAATGCTGTGGCAATACTGTACTTTGCTGCACTTGTTCTGTACTTGCTACAATTTTTTGTACTTTTATTTCAGGGATGTTTTTTGGAAACAAGAAATTGAATTTGAAGAGTTTATTTGCAAATATATATTTTTATCTTTTTAAAATATGTTTTTATGTTGGTACTCTTGGTATTTATAGTTAAACAGGTTTTGCCAACATAAGATTTAGTAATATCAAAAGATGATGCATCAAAAGCATGGTCTTGATTAATACCTCTAAATAACATATGGACCCCTGAAGGAATTGAGCTAATAACAGTTGAAAACTCTTGTTGGGTATTGAGATTTTGTAATAAGAGAGGAATTTGTTGTAAAAAAAGAGTATACCTTCTTTATTATATAACTGACTGACTAGATTCATTTTGTTTTCGAACCAATTATTAAAAAAAGATTTGCGCTTGTATAAAATGTGTCTATTATTCCGGATGAAATAGCGATGTGGGGAGAAATTATGCTTATATATTAATGACCATGATAGAAGCACTTGTCTGTGGAAGGTAGATAATTTAACTGGGATTTTGTCTGTATTATAATTGCACATCAAAATAAGACCACCAATGTTTGAAAAAACAATGAGAAATAAAATTCCAGATAGAATAGGGGTTTATTAAATGGTGTTTAATCCAATTAACCTTAAAGGTGTGGTTCATAGTGGTGATGAGTTAGATTTTTCCATAGGAAATCAAATAGCATTTTATCTATTCAATTCAATTCATCTTTATTTGTATAGCGCTTATACAATGTAGATTGTGTCAAAGCAGCTTCACATGGAAGTTTATAGTGAATTGAAACAGTGTCAGTTCAGTTTTCAGTGTTTAAGTTCAGTTTAGTTTAGCTCAGTTCAGTGTGGTTTAGTAATCACTACTGAGAGTCCAAACACTGAGGAGCAATTCCATCGATGCGCAGCTCTACAGATCCCTATCTATATCTATATCTTTATTAGTGTGGTTATCGAGATATAAAGCTAAAGAGGCACATTTCAGTCTGGCTTCATTCTGCTCCACTGCTAAGAAATTTTTTAAATATGACTCTACCCCCCACAAAGCTTGCTGAGGCCCCCTTGTGGGCCAGAACCCTCCTGTTGGGAACCGCTGCTTTACAGTAAGTCTACTGTAACTGAACTAGTTAGAAAGCAAACTTTTTTTAAATGAATGTTTACTTTGCCCTTTTTTATGAAAACAACAGAAATAATATAGAGCAATAAAATATTGGAGCTGGCCTTCATCAGACAATATATATGATGCAAAAACAAAAAATAAGAAAATAAAAATAAGAATGCTAGCCTTCTGTAACTTAGAAGACTACAATATTTTGGATACTAGAAGCATGGATTTTAAAGATATTCTATCATTAGGTATTTATAGTCAACTAAAGTTCTAAAGAAACTTTTTAAAGGTAAACCCCTATTTAAATTATTAATTATAAAGCACTAATAAGTATTGCAAATGTTTTTGATATGCTAATTTTTTTTAGCCTGTTTAAACTTTAAAGTTCATATTATGTTATTAATTAATTTTGTATAGCCTATAATAATAATAATAATAATAATAATAATAATAACAACAACAACAATTATA
>CAIGQZ010032926.1:3388730-3403086 GCA_903798205.1 Danio tinwini | reverse complement strand
ACAGTATTTTTCCTGTTTTATGAACTATATATTATCCCTCATTGGTTTAATTAGGACTCCTCTGCTGAAATGATACTGTAAGCGCGCTTCTGATTTTTTTTTTTCTGATTTTGCAGCGTGCAAAGATGCAAACTCTGTCTTGAGCAAGGAGAGCAAAGAAGCTCTGTTTGCTAAAGAGCTCTCAAGATGGCGACAGGCACAGCCAACTCCTCCAGCGGTGAGTATCCTATCTTTAAATATATTGTCCATGTATTGAGCTTGTACCGGATATTCTAGCATGCGTAAAAAGGGACAGTTCACCCAAAAAAAATTACCTCACTATTTACTCTCCCTCGTGCGGTTTATATAGTGTATTCTTTCTTTGTGTTGTAAAGTAAAATATTTTGGAAATGACAGTTAATGGTACACTTTGACTTCCATAATTGTTGGTATGGTATGTTTTGATGCTGGTTGCATGTCAGACCAGTAAAAATGGGAGAAAATGTGTACAGCCATCTTCAAAATAACATTTCAAGAGTTTCCACTTAGATATTGTTTGACAAATGTTAGCTGGTTTGGCATGCTGTCCCAGGAGAGAACCCTGAGCTCGGAGATAGTTGAGCCCAGGGCTCCCGCCTGGTCTATGGAGCATATAAGGGGAGTAACGAGATCAGGTGGTTCACTCCCCGTGGTAAAGGAAGAAAAGGGGGGAAGAAGGGGTGGATGGGGGTTTTCTTCGAAAATGAAGATAAGGGAGTGATTTTTTTCCTAGGCTACTTATAGTAAGTTTGAATTGGTCTGATTGGTTACCTAATGATTGTAGATGAGAGATCAGCTGCGGTCAATCATATCACGTGTTCCTCTCGAAATTTGTTTGTAAAACTTCACTTTGAGAAAGAAAGAAGAAAGTCATGTAGGTTTTGAACAAGTTAAGAGAGAGTAAATGATGAGAGAAATATTTTTTGGGGGCAAACTATCCCAAAATGTGTCTTAACCCATTAGAATGGGTTATAAATTCAGTATACAGTTTATTGCTTAGAGATCAAGAACCCAGAATATGAACACAACACGTAAAATACCATGTTTTGTGTTTTCCTCCCGTAGTAAATTATTACAAAGAAAATGCTTAATAAATTTAGAGGGGGATAAATGTGACCCTGAACAACAAAACAGATTTTTTTTATCAACTGGTGAACTAAACTTTCACTGGTGTATATTTTGTTAGGATAGGATAATATTTGGCTAGGATACAGCTATTTAAAAAAATCTTAGAGTTCAAAAGTATTGAGAAAATTGCCTAATTGGTTATCTGTTTAGCTGAACAGAAAATATTTTACAATTTGTTCTTGATTTTCTCAATACATTAAGTCACTTTATGCTTTTAAGGCACATTGTAGAATGTGTCTGATTGTTCAAACATCATGTCATTTTTATTCGTAAACCTGCATTTATATGCCAACTATAATATTAAAGTTTTTTTTTCTTCTTTTTTTTAACACCAACAGGAGCGATGGATTTTAGAAGTCCTCACAAAATCCAAGAAGACACCGCAATTGCAAGGTGAGCTGGTCAAACAATCTCAACTGCATTCAAAACACACTGCTGGTGTAGTTTATGTTCATTTGTTTAAAACTATTATATTATCCTTTGCAGCATCAAGTCAGTTTCCTAAACTTGGGGTGAACGAGGAAGAATGGGTCTTCAACCCCCAGTTTTATAGATTCAACGATTACCGGGTGAGGATTGTCTCCGCCATAACAGGCAGGCCTGAGCAGCCTCTAGATGGCAACTATGTAAGTAAATGTTGAGTGTTTTGATTTTTTTTATTAATACAAATTTCTGTATTATGAAATATCTTTGGGTTTCTACTATGTTTATGACAAAAAAAAATTCTTTGTACACAGTGTCTGTACTTCTCTAACTTTTCTGTTTTATTTTTAGGGTTATTTCCATAGGAAAGCTGTTCAAAAGCCTGTCCGCCTGCCGCTCTTACACCAGAAAGAGTAAGAACTTTTATGTCATTGTTAACGTGCCTCTATTATGCTAAATAAAAGGTTCTCATTCTGGGGTTTTGGTACTATGTTTATGAGAATCTACTTTAATTCCTCATATTTATTTAAAATCACTTCATTTTTCTCTCTAAAACCCTGCTTTCTGATAGCCCGGTCATTCATAATCATCTCTGTTGTTGTTATGCCTTTCAGTAAAGACAAGGCTAGAGTGACACTTCGGCAGTCGAGACCCTGTACTCTCCGTCCGAGAAGTCAGGTGACTCCTGTAGAATTGCCCAAACTCCAGCCAGTACCACCACCTAAAAGACAGGATCAAAGATCAACTAGAGCAAGTAATAAATTCTCCAGTCAACCGCAGCTCCAGCAAACGTAAGTACTTTTACAGCTCTACATTCATGTATGTCATATTGCACTATATAGTATATTTAAATGTTCTAGTTTACTTTTATCATTGCTACTTTATTCTTTATTTATATTATTTAACAGTTTTGAGAGTGAAAAGTTTAGTAGAAATTTACATGTACAGGAAATATGTATGACAATAATGGCTTTAGACCTTGTTAAATATTTAAACCACACTTTTGTGGCCATTAAATAGTCCATTTCTATTTTGTATAGCTCTTATTGCCAGACACTGATTTCAAGACAATTAAAGCTTTTATGTTTCCTAAAAGTGCAGATGCTGCTTGTCACGGTGTGATTTATAATCATCTCTTTTACTGTTATCTCTTTCAGAAAAGACAAGGCTAGTCGGACATTTCGACAGTTGAGACCCTGTTCTCTTAACCCGAGACTTCAGGCGACTCCTGGAGAAGTGTCCAAACTACAGCCAACACCACCGCCACCCAGAAGGCAGCAGAAAACAATTGGAGCAAGTGATACAACATCTGCAGCCTCCTGCCTACTGCAGCTCCAGCAAAGGTAAGTACTTTTTTACATCACTACATTCCTGTAAATTGTGTGGCACTGTTGTATATTTGAATGTTATATCTTTCTTTATATTATGTAGACGGTAGAGTAAAAAGCAAAATAGGACTTTAATTGTAAGGACCATAATGGTTTATGACTTGTTAAATGTTTAAGCAATCCGCTTGTTAAGTCGTGACGTATGAAATACCGGTTAACAGAGGTGGGCAAACTACGGCCCGCAGGCTAAATGCGGCCCGCTGAACACTTTCATCCGGCCCGCAAGGGTGTTTTTAAAATGCTGCTTCTGAGTAACGGTTTGGTTTCAGAATTAGTAAATTAATGATGCAATACAAGTGAACGCGGTACAGTTAGTGCAACCAGTAGAATTAGAACACACTTTTGGAAAGGGCTGTGCAATTAATCAAAATCGAATCGCAAGAAGCTGCGATATGGCATATATATTATTTAACTTCCCCCGCTCAGAGCAAATGCATGAGTCTGTGTGTGACGGTCGTCTGTGTGTGACAGCCTTACTAGCCAATCGAGTGAGCACACTTTCGTACTGCCTAATCAGAATTGTGCAACCGAACTATACGGAACGCCAACAATAACAAACAGGAAAGCGCGAACGGCTATACCAGGAGCGTCTTGCTAAAAATCAGGGGTGTAGATTTAGCATGGACGGAGAGGACGCAAAGGGGGACAAACAATTGAAATGTCCCCACCAATAGATTAATGCCCTTAAAAAATTGCGCTGTCAATATTGACCTAGACATGTTAACCTAGACAGGCTGTGCCTTTCCCAGCTGTCATGTGAGAGGCTGTAGCTGCGTCCAGAAAAGCAGCGCCAAAACAGCGCAGGTGAATTTTCCATGCAAAATGAGGTGTGTGACACACAGGTTAGGATGGCGGTAGCAAAAAAGGACATAAAAAGCTTTTATCAACGAAAAGTGTAAGTCACACAAACTTAAGTTCGCTACTGAATGAGTCCATCATGATAATGGCATTAATGCTCGTGTTTTCCCCGCTTTAACGCACAGTCTGTCGCACAGTCTGTCGCAGGATAAAGTCTACAATAACTAATAAAGAAATCTGTTTTGTGTTAATGTGACATGATTCTGTCCGATATTACATGTTTCATGTATACTGCCACTATAAATAAAAGTTATTTTTAAAGGATTTGACATGTGGCCCTTCATTTGGTTTGAAAACTTGATGTGGCCCTCAGGTCTAAAAAGTTTGCCCACCACTGGGTTAACCTGTCTAAGTTGCTACTCATTTGAATGGAGAAATTATTTGTTTATGACCACTTTTTAGTCATATCACACATTAAAGTGAAATTTGTATCAAATCATGGTGTACACAACAGTCTCTACACTTGCTGCATCACAACACCAATATTTTAACAATTTATAAAAATCTATCGCTTTCTGGCCATCGGATATTAGGCATGGATGTATATATTGTGATCGTGACTTTCGAAAGCATTGCATGACTTTGTAAACGTTTATTATTACCATTTCTTGAGTCTCTTCATACAGTTTGATACAGCGTTTGGACCCGAAAGCCACTTCGCATGACATCACACTTAACATGCGGATACTTTTCTGGCCATTAAATAGTCCAGTATCATTTAATACAGCTCTGATTGCCACACACTGATTTTAAGCGATGTTTTTCTGTTTCTGCACACCCTAAAAGTGTAGAAGCTGCTTGTCATAGTGTGATTTAAAATCATGTTACTGTAATCTCTTTTAGAAAAGGCGTGTATAGGACATTTCAAAAGTCGAAGCCCTGTTCTCTCAGTCTGAGAGGTCAGACGGTTCCTGGAGGATTGTCCAAACTTCAGCCAATACCACCAAAAAAGAGGCAGGCAGAAGGCACTGTGAGTGAGGCAAACATCTCTACATTTTTTGACCAACTGCCGCTCCAGCAAACGTAAGTACTTTTACATCACTACGTTCATGAATTATATATCTCACTCTAGTTATATGTTTTTTATTAATTCTTATTGTATTATTTGTTTATACTATGTAAAGGGATTGAGATGTTAAATGTTTCATTCTTATTTAGCTTTGCCAGACACTGATTTCAAGATAATTTAGGAGTGTCATTCATGCATATGTGCACAATTGATCTTTTTCTGTGTCTGCACATAATAAAAGTTCAGATGCTGCTTGTCATAGTGTGATTTATAATCATCTTGGTTACTTTAATCTCTTTCAGAAAAGAAAAGAATTGGATATATCGACAGTTGAGACCCTTGACTTTCCCTCCGAGAGGTCAGGCGACTGGAGATTTGACCAAACTCCAGCCAGTACCACCACCACCTAGAAAGCAACAGCAGGATCTGAAAACAACGGGAGCGAGTGCATACATCGCTATAGTCTCTAGCCAACCATCGCTCCAGCAAACGTAAGTACTTTTACATCACTGTACATTACATTACTACATTCCTGCATTACATATCCTACTTTTATATAGTTTAGTGTTTTATTAATTAACAATATTGAGAGTGAACTCAAAAGAGAACTTTAGTTGTATAGGAAATATACATATAATAATAATAATAATAATAATAATAATAATAATGGCTTTAGACTTTAAATGCTTAAACCACATTTTTGTGGCCATTTAATAGTCCAGTTTCAATTATTATAGCTCTGATTGCCAGACACTGATTTCAATATAATGTAATACTGTCAAGCCTGTGCATAATTGCTGTTTATACTTGCTAAAATTGCAGATGCTGCTTCTCAAAATGTGCTTCATAACCATCTTGTTTCTGTAATCTCTTTCAGGAGAATCTCTCTTAAAGAAAGAATACAAGGCGAACCAAAGGCCCAGAGAGAGGAAAACAAAAGAAGAGCAGAGAAAATAATTGAAGAGATCATAGAAGAACAGGAGAAGGCCAACAAAGAGAAAAGAAATAAAATGGAGGTCAATGATGAAGGAACATATTGAACAATATGACACCCTCGCAAACTACTTAGGCCAAGATGGAGATTTGTGAGTTTCTTGTCAGATTTCTTCTCCGTCTTAGAGAACAGAAGACACAGTAACAGTGTTTGACTCTGTGTTTTGTCTTGTGTTTTTTTGTGTAGTGATAAGAAGATAGACCTCCTGCAGAAGATGGTAGACACCAGTAATATCTGCCTCAAAGACGCCAAGAAGAAGAACAAGGAGCTGTTGGAATTAAAATATGGCACTCCTTTGAAAATCTTAGTAAGTAAAGAATGTGTCTTAAGTAAAGCTGTTAAACTCTCACACTCATCCAAATATAATACTAGACCAAACAACTGAGCTCAAACTCAACTTCTTTTCTCTCCAGAATGAGCGGATGACGCAGATGATCTCAGAGATCAGCAGAAGCAGTGAGGGTGTTGAAGGCATCGTCTACCATCCAGCCCTTCATTTAAAGGAGAAAGCAGTGGTGGACTCCTGTTTGGACGCCTGTGAGTTTATTAAAAGCCACAACCTCCAAACAACAGTCAAGCAGCGCTTGCTAGATCTCCAGTTCCAGTAAGATATAAAAATGCTTTTCTTTATGAACCTAATGATGATCAGAAGTGGTTATAATTCTATTCAAATGTGGCCAACTGGAGGATTGACTGGCCCTTTGAAACCTCTTCATAATCTTACTATTGCTTTCTATTTTTCACAGACAAAGACAACAAGAGATAACCATGAAGGAATGCAAGATTGACGAGTGGAGAAAACATCGAGGACAGACTGACAAATGTCTGAAAATGGCACTCGCGCCTTCTCAAATCAAATCAAATCAAATCAAATCACTTTTATTGTCACATCATCAGCAGCACGTGTGCTATGATGAGTGAAAAGCTTAGGTGCTGGCTCCAGACAGTGGAAAATACAACAACAGTGCAAAAAACAGACAGTGCAAAAAAAAACAGACAGTGCAAATACAACGACAGTGCAAAATACAGACAGTGCAAAAAAAAAAAAAAAAACAGACAGTGCAAATACAACGACAGTGCATTTACAACACAGAGTCAAACACTGTTACTGTGTCTTCTGTTCTCTGATTATAGTGTGTCTTGATCATCAAATACTGGGTCATTGATCAAAATTGTGTGACTAAGTTTTATCATATCTTTATTGCAGACTGGAAGAAAGCTGAAGCCACTCAGAACACCACCAAGAGCTGTACAGAAAGCGGAGCTGGTTACACTGCCTTCTCAAGGCCTCATGAAAAAAATCCATAAAATATGAATGAAAACTTGCTTTTGCATCCTTTTGTGCAGGTATATTTATAACTGAATGTCAGACATGTTGTCTCATATGGAGTGTTGGAAATCACAACATCCAAATTGGAAACATTTTGCAAGGCATCAGAACTATGGAAAAAAGAAATCGGGTATAAATTCAACAGTTGACATCTGATAGACTTTGATGTGCTTTAATGTGTTATAAGAAATTTATAAATATTTTTTATAAATTTTTATGTTTAAAAAAAATGTAATTGTGATGTGAAGTTTCTACTGAAAAATAATACATTAATTTAGAAATCTATAACTGCTGTCCATATTTAATTTACACCCACACGCACTCACATTTGGCAGGAGTAGCAGTGCTATGTGGCTGTATATCGGCACTGGTGGGAGGCATGCCACCATGGCTCGTTTCCACTGACTGGTACGGTACGGGTCGGTACGCTTTTATGGCCATTTCCACTGTCAAAAGGCGTAACGAACCGAACCGTACCGTACCACTTTTTCGGCATCCTTTCGAAAGGGTACCAAACACGAGAAAGGGTACCAAAAGGGTCCCAAAGGCGGAGCTAGACGTGCAGCTAAACGCTATTGGTTTACAGGGATACGTCACGAGTTCACGCAACAAGCCAGAATTAAAACAAAGGAGCCGCCATGTTTTCATACACAGCCGAGAAATTATATATACATATAATAACATATAATAACGAGCCCTGTTCAATCTGGGCTCAAATGAACATTGTCGTCGTCTTGATGAGCAGCCACAAAGCCAAAAAAAAAAAAAAAGCTAATTTTACCCTTTGCCTGTAGTTTTTTACGAGCCAGTCTGAAGCGCGAGCAGTTTTGCTTATTTGCTTGCGCATCTATATCTGAAAAACCAAACTTCTTGAGCTGCTGAAGATTACAGACATTTAATCATGAGAGGTCTGCACTGACTGGGCTCTATTTTCTGCTGTTTTGAACCTAAATAAGGACTAAATGTATGCTGTGTGTAGTTAACTGTAAGTGGTAACATATTGGAGACTGTAAGGGTCTGTATGTGTTCATATATGTTGCATTTGTTTATTTATTTTATAAAATTGCAGACGTTACAGTAGGCTCTGTATTCCGCACTGTCATTGATCTGCAGTTATAATCAACTCATGTTCATAGTAAAGTTAGTAATAAACATTTATACACAAGTATTTATGTGTGTAAAGCATCTGTTTTGTGAGAAGTGCTTCTCATATGATATGTGAGCGACCCGTACAGCTTTACTTTAGACATTTTCTCGAGCGAAAATGATGTTGACTGCTCTGTCGTACACCACGCCCACCAAAAGAGAACCATTGGTACCCTTTTAGCAGTGGAAACACAACCCTGATAAAGGTGACTTGTATCGACCCATACCGTACTGTACCAGTCAGTGGAAACGAGCCATTAGTGTCCCACCAGTGACATATACATGACATACAGCCATATCGCACTGCTGCGAGTGTAATATTGCGTTTATACAACAGTTTGATGGCATAATCATGTATATAATAAAAATCTAACACACAGTATGAAAATCTTTTTGAATGAGGACCTACGATCTATTAACTACCGCTATTTCTTCACATCTGCAGCTCACGTCAGAACAGCAGAAACCGTTACTAATTCACCAATGTCATTTGAGGGCTAGTATTTGAATGATTCTCTAGCGTAATGTGTAAAATGTTGACAAAAGAGGTGATTTTGCTCACATTTTAACATTATACGGCATGAAATCCTGTGAGGCGAACGTGCTACCCACTGCGCCATCGCATCACCATCAAGGTTATATTTTCGCAGAATATTCTTTACATTGTGTAGAATGATTTTAGGTCAAAAAGGAAAATCTCCCAAAAAATGAATGGTTTTCACAGAGGTCACATTGAAAGACAAACATTATGTAGCCTATACAAGTGTCACGGTCACCAGCGATCTACAAACAGAGATCGCTGGTAAACATGCACTCTCACTATGGACTACAAATCCACCACCTAATGGACTACAACTCCATACATGCACTCCACTCACACACACATGTTCCTCATCCTGACTGATTGCACACACACCATCAGAGGATTGTCAAAGACTGATTACACACAGTATATAAGCAGCACACACTCTCACTCCAGTTGCAGAGCCTTGTTATCTGTATCAGTGACATTTCAAAGCGTTTCCATTTCCTTTGTCTTGTTTTTGCTGTGTTTTGACCCTTGCCTTGATTGTCTGTTTCTCCCTGTCTGCTGCCAACCTTGTGACCATCTGCCTGTTAAATTGACTACGACTCTGGATTGCCCTTATACATCTGTTTGCTCCTGTGTTGATCATTGCTTGCCTGACCATCCCTTGCTAATAAACCTGCTTGTGGATGCACACCTCAGTGTCAGTGTCACATCCTCTGGTTACAACAAGAAAGAACAATCCACCAAGTCCCAGTTTAAATGTTATTACTGGATGGTGTTGTGTGATGCTTAAAATAAACAAAACTAATCAACTTAAAATAAATTTTAAAAACGATAGCTTTATTGGAACCAATAAAACAGAAATAAAATCGCAAGGCTTTAAAATGTGTACTTTCACAATATGTTTGGACCACCTATAAAATATAACATCCGCAGTCTGAAGTTTCTGGTTCACAGAAAAAAAAATTCTTACTAGCTACAGGAAGGGTTGGTCAAACAGATCATCCTATTTCAAACTCGTATCTTAAAATAACTTAAATAATAATTTTTTTTTAAATATAGCATATGCAAGTAAACAATAGGATTTCGAAGTAGACTCATGGATGATTATAATTTTTTTATATATATATTATTCTGGTTTAAGTTTAAAAACTCTAGTTTTAAATCTCAGTGCGGAACTTGACATTGGTATTCTTCATCTTCTGTTCGTAGACCTCATCAAACTGTTCATTTTGTGCCACAGTGAAGTGATTCCTCCAGTCTCCAACTTTACCTACACAAATAAAGAGAAAATCAAAGCGAGTGGAAGTAAAGGATTTAGATAGGTAAAATTAGAGGTTTTATTGACCTTTCCTCATGAAGGGGGAAATCTTGAAGTCCATGACTGGGAGAGTGGAATAGTTGGTCATCTTGTTCTGTTTCATTACATCAAACTGAACTCCCTTTGTTATTCTGTCCCTCTCTTCGGCTGAAGTGGACAATCCCAAGAAGGAGCACAAATGAGCCACTTCACGTCCAGTGTCCTGAGCAAGACATATATAGTACATTTAATGTACATACTGATTTTATTAATATTTTTTGCTAAAATAGTAACTTTATAAACTTCACTTACTTCGACCATATCCTCATAGAACATGTACAATATGTTTGAATATGTTTGTTTTTTCTTCCAATATCCACTAACATGATCATACCAAGGACCAAATACATCTAGAGAAAAAATACATACTTCAGAACTGATACACATTTTATGATTTAAGTGGACCTTTTAAAGGTATAACTTAATATCTTTACCCTCTAAATGTTTATGTAGTAAAATTGAAATAAAATGATACATTTTCTGACAATAAAAACTTTTTCCCCAACATTTTTCCAAGTAGTTACTGTCTTTTCCAAGTAGTTTGTCATTTCATGCTGAGTTGAGCTAAATGACACAGTTACAGCGATCTATTTTAACGATCTAGGTGCCTTCAAGTCTAAAGCGGATGGCGCAAAACGCAATAAGAGCGTGTCCAAATCCACTTTTGCTTTTTTAAGATCAAAATTTTATAAAATTGTAAAAAACATGTATATTAAAAATACGGGTTGCGCCCCAGCGCAAGGTCTAAAAGGGTTTTGCTTATTCTCTTAATGAGTTATGAGTGTGTGTTAAGCATCATGTGCATTAAACCAATCAGAGTCTCATCTTCCATTCCCTTTAAGAGTCAGTTGCTTCGCACCATGGTGCATATGCTATTTGCATGGTGGACTTTGTAAGTGGAAAAACTGAATGCTTCACTAGCGACAAAACAGTTAAACAGACCATCTGTGCGAGGATAAAGAATGAGCCTCCTCCATTCGACTTCTTGACTTTACTTTTACTCTTTACTCCTTTACTTTCGTGGATAAGGAAACGGTGGAAACTGACTCCACAGAAGACATCCATTAGTCTACATTAGGACTGTCAATTGATTAAAAAAATTAACTAATTAATCACACTTTATTTTGTGATTAATCATGAATAATCACGAAAGTAATTATTCATGATTAATCATGATTATTCACGAATCAAAAAAATATCCAAAATACAGGCATTGCAAATATGGAAATTGGAAAATTATAATAATAATATTAATAATTAAGTATTGAATACAAGCAATTGTACTCATTGTAAAATTGTATTGCGAGTTGAGAACATTATTTATAAAGTAGAAACTATTTTTCTTAGTTCTCCTTAACATTTAGCCAGTTGCTAAAACTGTTAGCTAAGAGAGAGAGAGAGCCCTCCCTTCAGGTGATGCGACCTGTTTTATACTGAAATTTTCCTTCTAAAAGTGCTTCCTTGGTCTTATCCATATTTCTTTGCACATTAAACACACGCAGGGCTGGAGCAAGCTGAACTGGAGCTCTAGGCGAACGGCAATCACGCCACCCTCAACCCGAAAATGAAATAGAAAGAGACCGGTTTGCGGATGAAAGTGAGGACCGGGAGGGAGCGGGTGGGTGTCGCGGATAAAAGTGAGGACTGTGGGGTTTGCTCACTATTCCCTAGGTTGCCTCTATGGATGCGCCGGCCCTGAACAAACGTCGGCCACAACAGGAAATTAAAAAAAAACTGCAACTGCGTTTAATGCGTTAATTGTTTTATGCGTTCAATATTTCAAATTAACCGCGTGCGTTAACATGCTAATTTTGACAGCCTTAGTCTACATATTTAATTTAGTTTATTAAGCACAAAGATTTTTTTCAAAACTATTTCTAAACAAATAATTTTTAGTCATTTGAAACAGATGTATAAATGAACAATAACAACAAAATGTGTTTAAAAAACTTTTGTTAGAGTTACATCCAAAAACATTCTTATGCTGCATATGGTAATGCATACATCTCCAAAACCCCCAGGTGGACAAATCTAAACTAGTTTTTATTGAAACAAATATAATTATGCATATAATAAATACTACTGTTACTACTAATAACATTTTACAAATGCAAATTGTCATTAAATAACTGAAAAAAAGCCCCCCGAGGTGAAGAAGGCATAGAGGTAGTGGTTTGAATATTTATGTAGAAAATAATAATTTTTATAACATTTTAATGCTTTTTTTTTATATGTAAAGATATTCGTGTATTGCTGTACATGCTGTGAGTAGGCGTTTGGACCCTCATAGGCACATAACTAACACGCTCTGCACAGGACTTTAGACCGGCTTTTAGTTGGTCAATGGCGCGGTTTATTTCAGTTCCTCAAAATGGCAATACGCCAACAATGCACCTTAATACCACTCCTTTTTAGACCGGCACACCCATGAGTCCACAAAGTGGCACAAATGGATTTGCTATTTAAACAACATGGCACATAACAGGAAAATTATTGTTGCTCTGGTCTGAAAATAGCAACAATCGCATGTCAAACACTCATTATTGTGCTGGGGGTATGAGAGGGCCCACAGTTTCTATTTCAATTGCAAAATCTGACATGAGAAACTTGTCAGTTGTTACCTTTGAGATAATGGTGCTATAAAACAAATGTCCACCAGAGTCTTGTAAAAAAAAAACCCCATTATGATTCACTATAACTCAAAGAAGGGTGACGCAGTGGCCTCCACTGTGTGGAGTTTGCATGTTCTCCCTGCGGGTGCTCTGGTTTCCCCCACAGTCCAAAGACATGCGGTACAGGTGAATTGGGTAGGCTAAATTGTCCGTAGTGTATGAGTGTGAATGAGTGTGTGGATGTTTCCCAGAGATGGGTTGCGGCTGGAAGGGCATCTGCTGCATAAAATCGTGCTGGATAAGTTGGCGGTTCATTCCGCTGTGGCGACCCCAGATTAATAAAGGGACTAAGCCAACAAGAAAATAAATGAATAAATGAATAACTCAAAGAAAGCAAATAGTTAGTAACTACTAATAAATGTTTTGCCATATTACAAATGCATCATTACTCAATGCTGGTGTTTCAGTATGACTAAGCACAGTCTGACTGTAAGGATCGATCTGTAGGCATTCTTGGTTAAGCTGTACACTGATAGAAAACTGGCTTAAGTTAACCACTTCAATACATATTATTACTTTTCTTTAATGAATAGTTTTACTTACTCCTTCCTTCCATGAATTTTCGTAAGAAAGTGTTCCAGTCTCCTGGTTCAGGCTGTCCCATGTTCATTCGATCAAAATGAAAATAGGAAACTGCATTGTCTTTTGCATTCCGAGCTACATACACAACCTGGAACAAAAAGTCACAAATAAGAAAGAAAGAAATTTTCGCCATGAGAACTTTTAGATCGATTAGTATGTTAATGAATACGGCAATGTTGATGTTTGATCTTGGCAGAATAGATGTGCTACACTGCTGCTGCTTCAAGACGCCACTGAGACATGGGACTGCATGTTTTACTATATATATGTGCCTGGGCTACCTTGGTCACTGGCTCTAGTGAACTACACCATGTCTGCATGCGCTACAATGCAGAATTACTTAACAGTAGTGAAGTGGTTCCCAAAGAGGGTCACACTACAATGAGGGATGGGGGCTAGGGGTGGTGGGTGGGGTCCCTTGGGAATTCAATTCCCTAAAATGTCATTAATTTTATTAAACTCTTAGAATTATCATATTTTATCTATAACTAACATAGTAATATATAACTATATAACTAACTAATATAAATAGTAGTTAATATGTATGTTAAAAAAACAACATGCAAATAAAATGCCATCAGCCTTTAGATTTTTTGCAACTCCTGAGGTAATTACGTTAGATCAGTGACACAGCACATTGATTTCACCTTTTCCGCACTCACATGTATTAAAAATAAATTTAGGTCATGACTGGCAATCGAAGACGATCTCTGGGTTGAGTTCCCCAAAATGAAACCAAGAATGGACTTGATGTGCTACAAGCATTGTGCGCCCAGTGAGGTTAATGTTGAAATTAAACAAATTAAAACATTCCTAAAATAAAATTATATGGTTGTTGGACTATTGCATTTTTGTTGTTGTCAATATTCTCATGTTTATAAAGGCCTATTAGTGTGTGTGTGTGTGTGTGTGTGTGTGT
>CAIGQZ010032926.1:3373214-3388330 GCA_903798205.1 Danio tinwini | reverse complement strand
CACACATATATATATATATATAACTACGTACCTCTGAGTATATTGGGCGCAAATCACTGACTTTATAATTTGAGATTCTTGGGTTGAAAATTTTGGGAACCATTGGACTGGTGTATTAAAGAATGTGTGTCTGGGCTACCTTGCTGAATGGTCTAACATTGAGGCCTATATGAATGTTACCCTTTTTCCACAAGGCGGTTTGAATGCTGGTTCATGGCAATGCATAAACATTATTTTTGTTTGTAATCTTCATCTACACAAACTATAGCATTCGGCAAGAACACAATGTATTGGCTGTGTTTGGATGCTGATGTAGATTCACAAACATATTAGCATTAATGCTATACCTTCGAGTTCTGCTCCCAGAAGGACTTGGGCACAAGCTGCACAGGTAAATGTGTTTTGATGAGACGAGGAGAGGTGGGCAGATTATCAGCCAGCTCTGTGCCTGAAAGTCAAAATTAATTGTGATTCTAAAGTTTTCCTTACAGTTCAATACAATATAATATAAATGACATTTGAAAAATACACGATTTTAATGTTAAATGTAATGTCACTAAAGTGGTGAAGCTACACTATATGAGTTTGGCAAAGTGTTTCTTCCAATTCCAAAGTCAAAAATCCCTCTGTTTTCATTAATAAGACAATTTGGCGAAAACATTCCGGCATCAAAAAACAACTGTTTACCACAAACACCTGAAAATGAACAAAACCCATCAGAAGGTATTAATGAATTATTGTACACTCATTATACTTTGGTCCCTGACCTAATGGTAATCCTTGAAAACACATCTCCAAGAAAGGCACTCTCATATAGATAGGCTGGGAGGTCTGGCGCTCTGGACTTTCATTGCCAAAATATAGAAGGTCAAGTATGTATGAAACCCAGGTGGTACCTACAAGAAAAAATACAGAGGAAAACTTATTGAATGCTGCAAAACCTTTCCTTAGAGACATAAAGTAAAATTGTAATGTGCTTAAAAATTAAAAAGCACGTCAATTAACCATGTGTATAATTTTTATTTAACTCAGTATGTCATTAGTTATAATGAATAAGAAAACTCATTTTATTAGAAAACTTACACATACACTTTTACAGCAGATTTAATTCAGACAGATATCAAAGACTAAATGATTTCACTCAAATCACTTTTAAATGTTTATTTAAAATTATTATTTTTTTGCTTCTACAATTAGTTAAATAAATTTAAATAGGCGATATGTATTTTCAATTTTAATTGTGACCTATAAATAAAATCTGGGAATACCTAATGCCGTGTTCAGACTGCATGATTTTCAAAGTAGTCATGTCACAGGTGTTTTCACACTGCATGACACACTGCAAAAACAACCAGGAGTTGACGGTCACGAGAAAGCAGAAAAGTGGGGGGTGGAGTTGACAGTCTGGCAACACTGCACATAGTCTATCTTTTGTTATTAACTACATAATGAGAAAGAAGCCTTTAGTGGAATAGAAAAAGTACTTATTTTGCTCACCTGGCCTTTAAAGTGAATTAGCAATTTCTCCTCAACTTTTTTTTCTTTTTCAACCTGGTTGTGATATTGCTCAGATGGCACTGGTGCTTCTGCCAAATTTATACTAGTTTTTCCTCCATTTCTTGTGTCCAAATAAACTGAAAATGAGCGCTTTTAACTTCTCCCTCAACCTTCCGCTGGCCTGCAGGTACTGCACACTAGTGGATGCTGCTTTCTCATTGGCTGTAGGTAATCGCAGATGTTATTTTCAGTAAAACTCATTTTACACAGCATGATTTAAATCGCCGACAGGTCCAGATATTTAGCATGCCAAATATCTCACGGGTGCTGGCAACTCATCTGCGATTCTTTCAGATTGCGTCTTTGATAGTTCATAATGTGTGCTTGTTACTCGCATGAACGAGCACCGATTTGCCTGTGACTTCAGGCATTTGCCGGCGATTTCTCGAAACCTGTCTGCAAGTCAATATCAGGGCTAGTGTAGCAGAGGCCAGCTAGTGAAGTGCTGTGCAGTGTTCTAGGTGTTCTAGTGACAGACGCTTGAGGCCATGGTCTTTAACCTCCTTGTTAAGGCTGATTTATACTTACGGACGCATAGCCCCTCGCCGTGGCCGTCGGCGACGTTGACACGCACCTCTTAAAAAATGTTACGCGTAGCGCAAGCTCTGTGATTGGTCGGCTTGGTAGCGCTGACAAGTGTGGGCGGAGGTGAGAGCCACGTGCCCAATGCAGCGAGTGTTTACAAGTGTGGAGTCCTGTGAAGGAGCTCCGGATGGAGACTGTTGTTTTGTGTTTACCTTATGATTAAAGTTGTTGCACGTCCACCGGTTCCTGCCTCAAAATGAGCGAATTTGAGCCACTTGTACTTTAAGGAAGTGTTCAAAAAACACAAAACACCAGCAAAGAAACTCGACACAGAGAAACATAAACACCTACTGCCAGCTGGCGTTTCAGAAGTGTAATTGCAGAGATACAGAAACAGCGCGCACAAGTATAAATGCACTGCTACACGCAAGGCTTGCGCCGTGGGTTACGCCGATCACTTGACGCAAAAGTATAAACAAGGCTTAAGAGCAGCTGACCCCAATGCGGAGAGTCGCTGGTTTGATCTCAGCTTGGAGTGGGTTGGGTGGTGTAGGACCGGCAGGCTTACATTGGTGCCGTGACCTGGATGGGAGTGAGGTTTAGGGGGGGTGAGTGTAACAGAGGCCAGCTAGTGAAGTGCTGTGCAGATAAATACCACTCCTCTAAACCTGAAAAGGGGCTCTAGCTACAGACGCTAGAGGCCATGGTCTTTAGCCTCCTTATTAGAGCAACTGACACCCATGCGGAGAGTCGTCGGTTCAATCCTAGCTCGGAGCGGGTTGGGTGGTGTAGGACCAGCGTGGTTACATAAACTTAGTTGAATAATAAGAGTTCAGTACATACACATTGCCACAGTGTGAGGCTCAAACACCATTGTTTCCTCTTTCTCATGTATATCATGCATGTGTGAATGTGTCTGTTACACACAGAGATGATATAGTGTCCTACAGGTTGTTTGTCAAGTCCACACACCTGTGGAGCACACCCAGAATTGCAACATGTTTACACACACATGGAGTGTTGATAAGAAAGTGTCTGGTGCACACAGAGATGAGTGTGTGTCCTACAGTTGTTTTGTCAAACCCACTCACCTGTGAAGCACACCAAAATTGACAGCAGTTTTCAATCATGGAGTGTTAATAAAGTGTGTGGTGCATACGGAGATGAGAGAGTGTGTCCTACAAAGGGTTTGTCAAGCCCACTTAGCTTTGCAGAGCACACCAAACATTGCAAGATGTTTTCGGAAACATGGAGTGTTGATAAGAAGGTGTGTAGTGCATAAAGAGATGAGGGAGTGTAGCATACTCCCAAAGGTGATTTGTCAAGCCCACTCGTGTAAAGCACATCAAGAATTGCTAAATGTTTACAGAAACAGAGAGTGTTGATAACATGTCTGGTGCATATGGAGAGGAGAGTGTGTCACTTATTGGTCAAGCCTACTCACCTGCATGAAGCACACTAGGAATTGCACAATGTTTTTTTCAGAAATATGAAGTGTTGATAAGAAAGTGCCTGGTTGATAACAGGAAGAAGAGAGAGAATGTGTCCTACAGGTGTGGTTTGTCACTAACCAAATACAGAATTATTTTTGGGCAATTAAGAGATTAATATTGATGAAACAGATGAGTCTTTTGAAAATGATCAGAGTCTCTTCCCAGAGATGGGTTGCAGCTGGAAAGGCATCCAATGCGTAAAATCGTGCTGGATAAGTTGGCGGTTCATTCCGCTGTGGCGACCCCGGATTAATAAAGGGACTAAGCCGAAAACAAAATGAATGAATGAATGATCAGAGTCTCAGCTGTTTGTTAAGTCATTCCACCAGGATGGACCATCAAAGGTGAATGTCCTTGCAATGCATTTTGTGCCGCTTTGGGATGGTACCGCAACATGATGTCCTGTAGGCAAGAGCAGGGTCCTGCCAAGCATATAACCCTGAAGTAGTAGACTCAAGTTAATGGGTGCAGAGCCAGCAGATGTTTTGTAGACGAGTGATAGTGTCTTGAATTTGATGCAAGTGGCAGCTTGCAGCCAGTGTAGACTGATGAATAAAGGTGTGACATGCACTGTTTTTGCTTCATTAAAGATCATTTGCTGTAGTGGCTTGATGGTGTTGATTGTGAGAGCATTGCAAAAGTCCAGTCTGGACAGGACAAGAGCTTGGACAAGTGATTGAGCAGCATTTTCTGATAGAAAAGGTCTAATCTTGCTGATGTTTTATAGGACAAATCAGCGTGAATGGGCAGTTACAGAAATTTTCCAACAGAATTATATGAAGTGTTCGAAAATTGTTTTCTTATTATTTATTTATTTATTTTTCAGTCTTATCAGGTAAGAATCCAAAGTAATTCCAAATTTCACTTAGTGAGTTGTTCTTTTTAACAGATTGTCGTGGTCATTGTAGCTATGGAATAATATTCGCAGGAACAAAAATGTATTGATTCAGATGTGTGTTCAAACTGCCAGAAAACATGCAATACTGTAAAATATGGGAATTCTACACAGTTTTGCAACCTTAGAGTTCAGAAGAAATCAAAACTAACCTATGAATTTGATAGCTCACATTGAACAAATCATCTGTGCATGTTATTGTTTGCCCTTCTAATATTTAATTGAAACCTGAAAATGCACTTCCTGTTTGTTTTCAGTTAATTTAACTCTACTAAAACTCTTTCCCAATCTTTTGGAATAAAATGCCTTCTTTACTACATCCATTCAGCCCACAGTGGAAAAAAAACAAGCCACGCCCACTGTTTGCTCATTCAAATTTCCATTTCTCTAGGATCTGCTCATATTACGAAAACAATAACAATAGCAGCTTCCGGTTCACAGGGACTTTAAAGGGCTCCACAGGCTGTTTAAATTAAAATAAAATAATGTGGTCTATTGCTTATTGCCGGCAAATCTGTGTGAGCATTTTAGTTTAACTTTTCCACACGCAACTTTAACTGTTGTAGAATTTTTAATGACGATACTACCATTTAAAAACTACAGTGGCACTGCCAGTATTTTGGCCATGTTCAGCTATAGCATCGTAATACAACCGTAGTACCAGTAAACCATGCAACCCTACTCTGTTGTGGTTGTTGCTCTGTGGAGTCGCACAGGTAGAATTACAGGTCTTTACACTTGTAGGTCTTCATACAAAAATTCAAAAGATTAAGAATAATTGACAATGGGCAACATTGTCAAGACATTGTTAAATTTATTTCAAGGCATTAGTCACATTTTTTTCAGATTAAGGTGTGATTTTTCTAAATATGTGAATCCCTCGACAAAGTTTGGGCACAATGACTAAATCTAATAGAGAAACTGAATGTTAAACTATGACATTGCCACCTCACTACTGAGAAATATTTACAGCTGCAACAGTATTATACTGATGAAGTCACAGGGCTAGTTTCTTTTTCCAAAGCTGAGGCAGTTATGGCCCTGGCCTTCAAACCGCTGCCCAATCCACAATGCACTGACCCCTTTCTCAGAGGTACTGTAGGGTGAGGAGCTCTGTCACCTGTTAAAACTAGTTGAGGCCTAAAAACCTACATAGGAAGGTGTGCCGGGCTTGTCCCACTGGGAGGAAGACCCGAGGAAAGGAGTGTCTAAAGAGAGGGAAGTCTTGCGTGCTGCCCCTGCATCCCGGCCCCGGATAAGTGGTTGAAAATGGATGAATGGAAGTCACAGGGCAGTGCTGATAACACTTATCTACACAGCAAAAAAAAAAAATCAGTGTACATTTAACTCAATTTGAGTTTAACTTGACACTCTTTGGGTGTACATGTGACTCCCTCTATTTTGGAGTTAAAATAAGACTTTCTAAAGTGTGAAATGTGTACATTACTCTCAGAGTTCATTTGAACACAGTAAGAGTTTATTCTCACATACAACTGGAGTGTGTGTTACCCTTTAAAGTGTTAATATATTAAATAATTTCCTACATTATCAATTGGTGTGTGACAGATAACAGTGATCAAATATGTTGAAAATAGTTTTAATTTTTTAAAATGTTCATTAATCTTTTCAGAAATAATTTCAATACATTTAACTCTGCATTTTAAAATGCAACAAGACATGTCTCAAGTTTGAGTAAAACATACTGGTTTGATCACTGTCTGAAAGAACCGGTTCGAGTAAAAAAACTGGACTTCCCATCACTAGTGGGAAATACACAGCATATTGGGTTAAAAGTTTAACACTGAAAATAAAAACTCTCAAATATACGCTCTTTCACACTCGTGGATTAAAATGTACTACACTTTTAACATTGAACAGCACCAAAGAAATCACACTGTATATTTAACACTGGAATTATTGCTGTGTATGTATTTTCGTGTTTGTGCATACGTGTGTGTCACCGACTCGGTCCCAGTCATTCCCCTCACTGGCCAGCAGAGGTCACTCTCACCGGACTATTAAACACTACATATCCCACTATCCTCCCCGGCTCACTGATTATGCTGCACCTGAGACTCATCACACACACACACACATATAAGCAGCATTCACCCTCACTCCGTTGCGAAGTCTTGTTCTGCCCTGCTGACATTTCTGAGCGTTCCATTACTCCTCGTTGTATTCACTGTTGCCAACCCGGACTGTCTTGACTCTGTATTGCCTGCTGCCTGCCCTTGATCCTTGCCTGCCTTACGACTACGATATTGCCTTGCCCTTGTATCTGCCTGGAAGCCCTATTACTCTTGTGAGTTCAGTCATCTACTTATTGTGTGTTTGTAATTAGACTGTGTCTAATAAATGTGCTGCAAATGGATCCCTCGTTGTCTGAGTCTGCATTACAGAAGACTTTGCCAAACATGGATCCCGCAGCTATGCAACAGTTGTCGACCGAGCTCCTAACCCAAAGTCAAGTGCTTGCCGTTCACCAACAACAGCTGTCTCATCTCACACAGCTAACTGAAGAACTAGTGAAGGCTCAACCCGTCACCGTGGATCCTCGGACTAACCCTGTACCAGGTACCTCTTGTTATACTTCTAATCCTCGCCTGGCATTTCCAGAAAAATTTAATGGCAACCCGACAAAATGCAAGGGATTCCTGTTACAGTGCAAATTGTTTGTCACTCAACAACCTCATATGTTTGCCACTGAACACAGCAAAATCGCCTTTGTGTGCTCATTTCTCACCAAAAAGGCACTGGATTGGGCCACCGCAGTTTGGCACAATAACGCTCCCATGCTTGCCACCTTCCAGGAATTCCTTGAGAGGTTTTGCATTGTTTTTGATCACCCTGCTGGCGGAAGGAGCGCAGGAGAGGAGTTGTTGACGCTAAGCCAGGGTGACCAATCAGCGGCGGAGTTCGCTTTACACTTCCGCATGCTGGCTGCTCAGACCGGATGGGCTGACGATCCGCTGAAAACCCTCTATCGCAAAGCTCTGAGCTCCACTCTACAGACTGAGATGGCTTGTCGTGACGAGGCGAGATCATTAGATCAGATTATTGAACTTTCCATTCGTCTAGACAATCTGCTTCGCACACGGAAACCGTCACTGACATGCTCATCTCCTCCCAGGCCAAAAGTTTCGCCCGTTTCCCAAGTAATGACCGATCCCATGCAACTCGGTCACCCCCAGCTGTCTCAAGAAGAACGTGAACGAAGATTTAGACAAAGTCTATGCCTGTACTGTGGTCATCCGGGTCATTTCAAAGCTCATTGCCCGAACAAACCAGCTATCAAAGCTTTGTCGGTGAGTTCTACCATTCTCTCATTCAATAATAAGAGTCTAAATGTGCCGATAACCCTCACCGTGGACTAAGTAATAGTAAATGCCATAGTCATGGTTGATTCAGGTGCGGCTGGAAATTTCATGGATTATACTTTTGCCCTCAGACATGCCATACCCTTAATGCCCTGTGATTCTCCCTTAGCAGTCACGGCGATAGATGGACGCCCTCTAGGGGAGGGTAAGGTGAACTACCACACTTCTCAGATTTCCCTCAGAACTGGCTCACTTCATGAGGAAGAAATAAGGTTTTATATCATTCATTCTCCCAAGCACGCCGTAATTTTGGGTTTACCGTGGCTACAGAGCCATAATCCTTGCATTTCCTGGCAAAAGAATGAAATTGAAAGATGGAGTGAGAAGTGTTTGACTAAATGTTTGAGATCTGTTCCAGTACAACTTAATGCCGTAAGAACGATAGCAGAAGAATCGTTGGATCAAGGCATTCGTTCTTACTACTCAGACCTGTCTGAGGCATTCAGTAAGCAGAAAGCCACTGAGCTACCACCCCATCGGGAGTGTAATTGCGCCATTGAACTTCTGCCTGGTACACTGCCCCCTCGTGGAAGAATCTTTCCATTATCCCAAACAGAAACCGAAACCATGAATTCCTACATCCAGGAAGAGCTTAAAAAGGGATTCATACGGCCTTCAACATCACCAGCTTCGGCCGGTTTCTTCTTTGTGAAAAAGGAAGATGGCGGATTACGCCCATGCATCGACTACAGGGGGTTGAATGAGATCACAGTTAAATATCGCTACCCGCTACCTTTGGTCCCAGCAGCTCTAGAACAATTACGCTCAGCCAAGTACTTCACGAAGTTGGACTTACGTAACGCTTACAACTTAGTCAGAACTAAGCAGGGCCATGAATGGAAGACAGCGTTTTTCTACCGCAAATGGCCACTACGAATATTTGGTTATGCCCTTCAGACTAGCAAACAGTCCTTCCGTGTTCCAGGCCTTTGTCAACGAAATATTCCGTGACATGTTAAACAGATGGATTGTGATTTACATTGATGATATTCTGATTTATTCAGATTCCTGGGAAGAACATATCAGCCATGTCCGAGCAGTCCTGCAGAGGCTGATCAAGAATCGACTTTACGCCAAATTAGAGAAATGTGAGTTCCATAAAACCTCTATCTCCTTCTTAGGGTACATCATCTGAACTGAAGGAGTTGCTATGGATGAGAGGAAAGTGGAGGCTGTGCTCAACTGGCCCAAGCCTAAGTCACTCAAGGAACTACAGAGGTTCTTGGGTTTCGCTAACTTTTACAGAAGATTCATTCGGAATTTCAGTACCGTGGCTTCACCACTTACCATGTTGATCAAGGGTGGAAAATCTTGCCTAAGATGGAATGATGCAGCGGAGAATGCATTCGTAAGACTCAAGTCTCGCTTCGCCACAGCGCCCATACTGTCATCCCAACCCCAACCTGCCATTCACCGTGGAGATCGATGCATCCAATACAGGCATTGGGTCGGTATTATCTCAACGGCAAGGGGATCCAGCCAAACTCCATCCATGTGCTTTCTTTTCTCGCAAACTTAACCCCGCTGAAATGAACTACGATGTGGGTAACAGAACTCCTAGCCATGAAGGCCGCCATGGAGGAGTGGAGACATTGGTTGGAGGGAGCCAAGCATCCGTTCACGGTTATCACCGATCACAAGAACTTGGAGTACATTCGTTCAGCGAAAAGATTAAATCCCAGGCAGGCAAGATGGGCACTATTCTTTACACGGTTTGACTTTTCAGTTACGTACATCCCAGGCTCCAGGAACATTAAGGCCGACGCCCTGTCTCGTTTGAGTGAGGAAGTGGAGGTGGAGAGAGGATCAACCCATCATACAGGATTCTCTCGTCATGGCACCCATAGTATGGGACATTGAGACCGAGTTATCACAAGCCCTTACACAGCACCCTGCACCCGAGAACTGCCCAGAAGGTAAAACTTTTGTTCCTTCCTCATTAAGAGAAAGACTCATACAGGAGATTCACTCCACGCCCAGCTCTGGTCACCCCGGTATTACTGGCACCATTGACCTAATCAAGGATCGCTACTGGTGGCCTACTCTACACAGAAGTCACAAGTGTTGTCAATAGATGTACCCTCTGTAGTATGCACAAACACTCTCGTCATCGTCCAGCCGGTTTACTGCAACCACTCCCCATTCCCCGTCGACCCTAGTCCCACATAGCCATTGACTTCATCACGGACCTTCCTCCCTCTCAGGGCAATACCACCATTCTCACGGTAATAGACAGATTCTCCAAGGCTTGTAGACTCATACCCATTGCCAAGCTACCCACTGCTTTAGAGACAGTGGAACTCCTATGCAATTATGTATTCAGGTTTTACGGTCTCCCCGAAGACATTGTATCAGATCGTGGTCCCCAGTTTACCTCCAGAGTATGGTCCGCGTTCAAGAGTCTCGACATCAACGTCAGTCTAACTTCCGGGTATCACCCACAGTCCAACGGTCAGACAGAACAGTTAAACCAAGAAATCACTCGCTTTCTACGTACCAACTGCTCGCAACATCAGGAGGACTGGAGCAGGTTCCTTATGTGGGCTGAGTATGCTCAAAATTCCCTGAGAAAAGCAGCTACAGGGTTGCTAGGCTTTCAACCACCACTGTTCCCCTGGTCCGGGACACCCACAGAGCTCCCAGCAATCAACGACTAGTTCCTACGCAGTGAGACCATTTGGAACTCGGCTCATACCCACCTTTCACACGCAGTACGACGTTTCAAGGAACAGGCAGATCGCCATCGCCGTCCCAATCCAGCCTACTCTCCAGGACAATGGGTTTGGCTATCCACACGGGACCTCCGACTCAGACTCCCCTGCAAGAAGCTCAGTCCCAGGTATGTGGGTCCTTTCCAGATTGAAAGAGAAATATCCCGTGTCTTACCGCCTGACCCTGCCTAACCATTACCGTATCTCTCCCACATTTCATGTATCCCTGCTCAAGCCCGCTGTTGGTCCAGCTGAGGTGGAGAGGGAGTTGGCAACCGGTGAGCAGGCCCCACCACCCATCATCATAGACGGCGAGGAGGCATATCAAGTACGTGATATCCTGAGCTCCAGACGCCGGAGTTGAGCCAACCCGGACTGTCTTGACTCTGTATTGCCTGCCGCCTGCCCTTGATCCTTGCCTGCCTTACGACTACGATATTGCCTTGCCCTTGTATCTGCCTGAAAGCCCTATTACTCTTGTGAGTTCCGTCATCTACTTGTGTGTTTGTAATTAGACTGTGTCTAATAAATGTGCTGCAAATGGATCCCTCGTTGTCTGAGTCTGCATTACAGTGTGCTTGTATAAAATAGAGCAGGATAAAAATGTATTTTCCATATTAAGAAAACAAACATTATTTTGCAGAAATAACAAGGAAATAGTTTGTCATTTTATCCTATTTTGTAGTAGATTTATTTGTTTGATCATTGCCTTTGTGGCTTTCAAATCAATACAATTGAAAGCAGTAAGAACATTTGAGATATCTGAAATCAGATGGCAAAGAAATATGAAAATGAAAAGCAGTCAAAATCTACCTGGAATTACTTTAAATGTGCATTTCCTTGAAAGCAATCCCACATATTTCAATGTTCATGGTCAGGATTAATAATTCACAACCCTGTAATGTAATTCTAACTAAAGCTTGCAATAAGATACAATTTACAACTGAATCTAAGTTTAATGTGTGTGATAACTGTTACAATCAGCAGTAAAGTATCAGGACTGAGATAGAAAACAGTTCTTTCCTTTGTTTTTTTTTGTAGTCAATAGAGACAATGAAAGTGTTAAATGAAAGTTTTCCGAAGTTCAGAAAGAGCATTATAAACACCATTATTCCTATACACCAAATCAAATAAATGGGTGTTTATGTAAAACTTTAAGATGACCTCACCTGCTTTAGGGTAAGTGGCAATTAGAATGTCATCAGGTCTTGCCTGAAAGTTTTTCACTTTTTCCCAGTTGTCAGTGAAATAGCGGGTCATAGAAACACCCTCAAAATCAATTAGCTCAGGCCGACTATCCAGTTTCATCTGCAAAATTTAAAAGTGCCAGTTAAATGCCACAACTTCACTGTACTCAATAGTCATTTGAAAAATCATCACTGGCCTGAAACTTTCAATGTGGAAACTTAAGTCAATTCCAGATGTCCATAACAATATCAGTGAATAAAGTACACAATAAGGAGAAAATAGCCAAAGGACAATTGTATTTCATAAAACACTTCTAAAGTTGAATAATGATAGAAATAAATGTATGATAAAGTGTGCAAATTATAGTGCAAACTCTGTATTGTTCGTTCCTAATTAGTGTATTTAAAAAAATATGAATGATACAGCTGTTGATCAATACAATCTTAAAGATATATATACTCACTGAGGAAAGGTCAGGGATCTCCATTATGGTGAAAAGATATTCCTTCTTTAAACAAGCTTTCTTAATCCTCTCTCCTTTTTGCTTCCAGCTCTCTCTTGCTCACCTGAAATGTTTCTTGTAGCTCCTGCATGTGTAATTACATTCCAAGCTGTCATGCAATGCTGATGTCTACAAATCACAGCTTATCTTATCTTTAATGTGCAAATTAAGGGCAATTCACATGGCCAACAGAACTCTATGATTTTATAAGTTGGTGCATTTGAGTTAGCTGCATTTGGAGACAGTTACATGACTCGAATGGCTGAAAAAAAAAGAACATTTAGAGGTTTGTAATTTTACAACAGTGTAATACTTCACATAACAATACAGTATTTTCAGCTTAACTTAAATATGTGATATGAATAATTATTAAATAATTCATAAACTAATAAAGCTATGGTAATAACCTTTCTGAACTTGGTTGTAATGCAATAATGTGCACCTTTTGTAAAGCTGCTTTGATACAATAATTATTGTGAAATAAACTTGATTTGAATTGAATTAAAGCCCCCCATTCTATGCTGCTTAAGACTGTAACATAAAATACCCAATTTATAAATGAAAGTCAACTGTGGTAACCACCTTTATTTCTATAGCGCTTCATACAATGTGGATTGTGTCAAATCTGCTTTACAGGCTTTAAGGGTGAACAGGCAAACACTCAAAGTCAGATAAGAAAATTTCATCATTGTGGAACATATTTAAAAAAAATCAAGCAGTCAGCAGTGGGAGTGGTACAGTAGTAGAATGCAGGCGTAGTTCTAGTTAGATAAAAATGATTCAGATAAGTTTAATAAGAACGTCACTGTAAGAGAGACTTATCTACAGTGGTTTGAGCTGTATAGGATTGCCGAAGACATGTTTGTGAAAAACAGTACTGATGTGTAGTGCAGAGGAAATAAACAAAATGCAGCATTGAACACATTTAATAAAAAAACTATAACAAAACTAAACAAAAACAAGGCAAAACAAACCAGAAAATAACCACACAGGCATCGTAGAAGCAACAAAAAAAGGGAGAGGGAAACACAAACTGGTATAAAAAGTCCTAGTAATAAGTGGGAATGAACCACAGCTATGTGTGTGTGTGTGTGTCTGTGTGTGTGTGTCCGTACGATGGTCAGCTGGAGCGGGTGTTGATTGTCACACAGCATCATGGTAGTTGTAGCTCTTGTGGCGTGTGTGTGTGTAGTTCACCACCAGATCTACAGTCCCTAGATTCCTCATAATTGTTACAGAGGCCTGGAGCGTGGAGCTGCGGAGGGCCAGGAGCGTGGAACTGAGGAGGGTCTGGAGCATGGAGCTGAGGAGGGCCTGGAGCATGGAGCTGCGGGGGACCAGGAAGGCACTGGCAGTTCATACAACTCCAGTGGGTCAGGGGGCTTTGGTTCAGGAGGCGCTGGCAGTTTCTTACAACCCCAGTGCGTCAGGAGGCTTTGGTTTAGGAAGCACTGAGAAGTCACATATCTCTGGTGGCACTGGAAAGTCACACAGATTCTAGAGAATCTGGTGCTGCCATTCGGAAAATTCAAGTGGATCTGGCTCCCTCAATTCGGGAAGCTCAGACAGCGGCCTATTGGGAAACTCAGGCAGCAGCAGCTGATTAGGAAGCTCAGGCAGTGGTGACGATGGGTCTGGAAACCTTAGCAGTGGTGGCGGCGATGAAGACTGACAATGATGAAGTTTCTGGCAGTGATGAGGTGCTGGTGTCCATTTTGTGAGAGGGTAATATGGTGGATTTATTGATAATCAGGGCAAAATTTAGTAAGTCATAAAGGGAATCTCAAGGACCATAACAAATGAGGGTGGTCTTTAAAGGTTCATTCAGTCAATAACAGAAAATTTCAACCAATACGAAATCAGGGAGCTCTGTTAGCTGAGCAAGGTTTAAGAAGTCCTTTATGTGGTCCTCGAAGGCACAGTCATGTTGGCATGTCGTAATGAGGCAGATCGCTGTGTCCATCTTCAATGTAACCGATCCAAAAGAAATAAAAAATAAATGCTGCTAGATCCTAAAAGGGTCTGTTGTTCTGTAGTGGTCCGATGTTTTGTGCAGAGGAGAGAAACAAAGTGCAGATCTAAATGCAGCATTGAACACATTTAATGAAAAACTATAACAAAACTAAAACAAACCAAAACAAACCAGGAAACGTACAGGCATCGTGGAAGCAACAACAACAACAAAAAAAAAGCAGACAATGAGAGGGAAACACAAACTGGTATAAACAGTCCTAGTAATAAGTGGGAATGAACCGCAGCTGTGTGTGTGTGTGTAAGTGAGTGTCTGGATGATGGTCAGCTGGAGCGGGTGTTGATTGTTGCAGAACATCATGGTAGTTGTAGTTCTTGTGGTGTGTGTGTGTGTGTAGTTTATCATTGATCTACAGTCCCTAAATCGCTGGTGATTGATACACCACCTTTTGCTACTTATTTCAATGACAGAAATAAACAGTTTGAAAACCATTAAATGTAATTTACAGATAGTCAGAAAAATGTTGGTTACACGTGAACTAAAAACAAAGGGGAAAGAATAAAACATATAATTTTACCCAGCTTAAAATTACCTGAGGAGCAGGGTACTAAAAAAGAGCAGCACAATTTGCATCCTTTGTGAAAGGGTCTCAAAGTGCTACTGTCTTCTACAAATTGGATCTTTACAGTGCCTTTAAATTACTTTAAATAGGTGAGTGGGAAAATGCACCCTAATGTCTACTTGGAATAATGCATCAAACAGAACAGCTGTTGGTTAAAAAAGTAATATATTACTTATTAAAGCCTATCTTAATCTTAAAATAAATAAAAAATACTCAAAAATAACATACTTTCACGATACTATCCTTAAAAAGTAACTAAAACATTAAGTAT
>CAIGQZ010032926.1:3338564-3373114 GCA_903798205.1 Danio tinwini | reverse complement strand
ATATATGCTAAGTGACTTTAGCTTGTAATATATTACTTTTTCACAAGACCCCCTGTGTGTTCTGGGATTTTTTGAATGTGGTCCTTTGGGAGTTTCATCATTCTAATCTACCTGTGTGGAGTAGTGCTGTATCGGCAGCAGTGGATTCCTCCGAAACTCTAACCATTTGTCTATTTCTACTGAAAGTTTAAAGGGCACCTATGGTGAAAAATCTTCTTTTCAAGCTCTTTGGACAGACATATGTGTAGGTATAGTGTATATATCATATTGGGGTGATATAAACACACCCAGTCCTTTGTTTTCAATTTAACAACATAAAAACAGTGGACCAATTGGAGCGGTTTTAAGACCGACTGCAACTTGACGTAGGAGTGCGGTCCCCCCGCCCACCGAATTGATTGACAGCTGCGTATTAACATGTCTCCGTAGTAACGTTTGTAATCATATACACAAGACAGGACGTGCGCAAAGCAATCGGGAATAAAAGGTCTGTTCAGTTTGCTAGGATCATCAATCATTATCAAATGAGATCAAGAGTTTAACAAGTTTAAAATCTTTTAAAACAGTGCATGTGTAGTGAATTACAGTGATTTACTTCATCGCCACAGCTGCGTGTCAGTACAATTATAAAAAAAGACGCTTCAATTCCGGTTTGTGGATGTTAAATCAGGTTTATTTTGTACATTAACGTAACAGATATCCATACAGCAGTGGATATTAACCTGTATCCTGTCACATTTGCATGCAAAGACAGTGCAAAGCTAAATGTGCGCGCTGTATGTGCATGTCTGTGTCCGCGGTGTGTTTGCTTGAACTTTGTAACGACATTGTGTGTGACTCATTGTTGCAGCTCCACAACAAATGCATCAAATAATCTTTGGGAAAGCCCTTACTGTAGTTTTTCTCACAAACGTTACGTGACATCAGCTTCCTTTATGCCTGTGAGTTGTCTGAGGCAGCCGAGGGCGGAGACTGAGGCATGCTGACAGTGGGAACGGTGGGCGGGGAGGACTAGTACACAAAAACAGCAAAAAGCTGTTAAGAGCTATAAAATACAAACTAGTGAAAGCTAAAATAAATACTCTGACGGGTGTTTTGAGCTGAAACTTTATAGACACATTCTGGGGACACAAAAGACTTATTGGTCATTGGTCACTGACATTGGTGAACTAGATTAACTAGCTATCAAAATGGCACTAGAAGAAATGAAGGCATTGGCTTGTACTTCATACTCCTAAAACCTGGAGTATCTTAATATTTGTGATTAACTTGCCATTTGCTAAGAATACATAATGGGATCAAATTGGTAATTTTTAATTTTGAATAAATAATAAAATAATGAGAGCTTTGCTAGTTTTAGAAATAACTTTAAATCAATCGTGCATACACAATACTTCACATAGTTAATACTTCACTATGTGTAGTAGCACCAGATGTACGAAGGGAGACTTTGTCCAGATAAACTATCTGATCCTGTTATTAATTTACTAAATATTACATAATATGTCAGCAGTCAGCTGTTTGGAGCAGTATTTACATCAGTGTGCACTGTAAATTTTTTTATTCATTTTACTACAATTGTTACTATTTGACTACACAGCGTCCTGAATTCCATGCTCCCTTCTTAGCTCCCTGTTTTTTTTAAATAAATATTTATATTTGATTGATATTAATATTTATTATATTATTTACTACAGTGTCCGTAATAGAAATAAGCCAACATCCATGTTGTTCTTTAACCACAATTCACCTCAAATTTACAATAAACAATTGTTTGTATCTCAAAGCTGACTCCCTATTTTAAAATTAATTTGCATATTTTGAAACATAAGACAGTGACACAGTGAAGCAGTGGGTAGAGCTGTCGCCTAACAGCAAGAAGGTTACTGGTTCGAGCCCCAGCTGGGTCAGTTGGCATTTCTGTGTGGATTTCCTCCAGGTGCTTCGGTTTCCCCCGCAGTCCAAAGACATGCACTATATGAATGCAAAAGTGTATGTTTCCCAGTGCTGGGTTGTGGCTGGAAGGGCATCCGCTGCATAATAACATATGCTGGATAAGTTGGCGGTTCATTCCACTGTGGTGACCTCTGATTAATAAAAGGACTAAGCCGAAAATTAATAAAACATAAGAGCTCTTAAAAAGTTTATACAATGATCAAAAAGCACCTTAACACTGTAGCTTAACTTACCCTTAAATTGTAATTAATTTAATCACCATCATGTTGTTCCATGATTTTTTTTTCTTCTGTTGTGCCAGATAGTTGACTGTAGTATTAGACTTTTGTGCAAGGAAAAAAATACTAGGAAAGTGAATGTGTACTGTAAAAATAAGTTAAGGTTTCTAGCATTCTTCAAAAATGTTTGTATTGTGAATTGGTGAAGAAGCACACAACAAGGCAGAACTGTAAGTGAAGTCCCAGAGGGTGGAACAAGTGCATAAAACAGGTAAGTGTTGTTATTGTGTTTGGGTGCATTGGGTGTCCTCCTTTCTTGCCTCTCTAGGTCGCAGTTTCCAGTACTTCCTCTTCGGGCCAAGGCATATTTCCCCAGGCCAGTCTGGCAGGAAACTCAAGACTTCTAGCAAATTTGCAAGTAAAAACGTCTTCTGCTGATCTGGTGCTAATAACCAGATCTAATCTAAGAGAATAATAAGACTAAGGTCTTATTACTTACTTATAATAAGACTAAGGTGTTTATATGAGTTGCTTTTTGAGTGTTACTTTCATGATTGCCTTTTACATGTTATAGCACATAATTCGATTAACGTCATGGCATCTCCACGCTATACGCATTTCCTGCGGAGTTTCATGTAATTTTGGGTGTTTTATTTTTAATTTGTGGACTTTAACTGCAGTTTGGCACTTTCATATTCATTCACGAACATTTCATGCACGCCCGCCATGACAAACGAGATATTGGATGCAACTATGAACTGCTGGAAGAGTGTTGTTTTATTGGAAGTTCATACCGCATGCTGAATGGAAGAAAAAAAACCCTTCCGCATTTCACAATGTCTGTGATCTTCACTGACTCTGTAGGTTAAATGAGTGTCAATCAGCCGTGAGTGTGTGTGTGTGTGTGTGTGTGTGTGGACTACCCTGTCGCAAAAAGCAGCTTAAAGTCCTACATGACGGTAGTAATTCGATTAAGGTGTTTACATGTCTGTACTGCACTTTAATAATGCGACTAAAATTGGCATACTCCACATGTCTTAATTTGATTTCTCTTTAGTTCGATTATGACCTTAAGCTGATTAAATTAATCAAAAATCACTGTTTACATGGTAGACTCTTAATCAGAGTATTGTCTTAATCGCATTAAAGTTGAATTATTGGTGTCCATATAAACGTAGGCAGTGTAATGAAGTCATGGCTCACCTCTTGGGTCTCTGAGCCTCTCTTTAATGGAGTGGCTTGATTGGTATCTGTGGCGAGGGGGCGTGGCCGAGAGCCGTGGGAGCGAAACGAGGCCCGCCACAGATGAGATGCACCTGTGGCGCGCACCTGCCTTCAATCCCACGGAAGGAGCTCTGGACTATAAGAGGAGGAACGATGGCAGAGGACAGGGAGAGAGGACCGGGCCCGGACATGTTTTACTTTTGCTTTCAGTTTGACGGCAGTCTCCGTGAGGAGCTGCCGTCCTTTTGTTTTGATTTAAACGGCAGTCTCCGTGAGGAGCTGCCGTCCCCTTTTATTAATAAATATTTATTTGAAGTTCGTCGGTTCTCCGCCTCCTTCTTCCCGTAACTTCATTACAGTATCAGCCATGACTGATTGGTCCTTATGGCCCGTTTCCACTGAGTGGTACGGTTCCATTCGATATGCTTTTTATGGCCGTTTCCACTGTCAAAAGCGTACCGAACCGTACAGTACCACTTTTCCGGCACCCTTTCGAAAGGGTACCAAAGACGAGAAAGGGTACCAAAAGAAGGAGCTACACGCGCAGCTGAACGCTGATTGGTTTACAGAGATACGTCACGATCTCGTAGAGCTAGTCAGAATCAAAACAATGAAGCCGCCATGTTTTTAAATACACAGCCGAGACCACTATATGCATATAATAACGATCCATGGATGACCCGGGCTCAAAACAAACCTTGTCGTTGTCTTGATGAACAGCCACAAAGATTTGCCGTGTCCTGTTGTGTCATCTAAAAGTGTGAGCAGTTTTCGCTTTCTCCAGGGAGCTCTCAATCACGTCAAGATTTGATATAACAAACTTCTTGAGCTGATGACAATAACGTGTGTGATTAATGAAGCATCTTCGACATCTGATCCATTCAGAAAGAAAAGGACAAACGCGAGAGTGAAGCACGGAAAAAAGGAGAAGCCCAACAAAACACAATCTGCCATGAACAAATCATGAACAAACTGCCATGTTTATCATCACCTTTTGGACTATTATGAACTCGGAATGACGGAATTACTCTCCAACAGAGGCTACATGTGCTGGTGAAGATTACAGACACAGATGAGAGGTTAGCTCTGACTGTGGGCCACTGTATATGTTGCGTGTTGTTTTTGAACTCAAATAAGGACTTAATGTATGCTGTGTGTAGTTTATCTGTAAGTGGTAACATATCGGAGACTGTAAGGGTCTGTATGTGTTCATATATGTTGCATTTATTTATTTATTTTATATAATTGCAGACGTTACAGTAGGCTATTACACTGTCACACTGTCATTGATCTGCAGTTATAATCAAATCATGTTCATAGAAATGTTAGTAATAAACATTTACAAACAAGTATTAATATGTTTAAAGCATCTGTTTTGTTAGAAGAGCTTCTCATATAATGTGAACGACCTGTACAGCTTTACTGTAGACAATTATTCGAGCGAGAATGACGTCGACTGAAACTCTCTGTAGTACATCACACCCACCAAAAGGGTACCCTTTTTGTAGTGGAAACGCAAGCCTGATAAAGGTGACCCGTACCGACCCGAACCGTACCGTACTGTACCACTCAGTGGAAACGAGCCATTAGTGATGATCCTCAGGTGTTTCCATTGTTTTGCCAGGGCAATGCTGATCTCCATGTGGGATATCCATCACAGCATGGACGTGTGGTCAGGGAAGGCAGGGCCTTACCTGTCATCATCGTTACCTGCCATCATGAGATGTATAATAATGATCAAATCAATTTTTCCACTGATCTGTGCTATAGATGCAATTTCTCTATGATTCAAATGATTTCAATTATTTTATATGATCAAAATAGCTGTATTTTGTGTATTTCCTGTTTAATTACAATGTAGGAATCGAGGAGAGATTGTGATGTTGTTTGATGCCTAATATGCTTTTCATTGTTTATATTAAACTGAACTGAATGATATTAAAGTTATGTTTACACCATATCATGCGTCCACAGCATGTTGTTGCAATGTTTATAGTGCTGATCTTATACTTCCGGGTTTCTTCCCACCGCAGCCTCGCTTTGGTTTTTTAAAATGGCGGCCACGTGAAATAAGCGTATAGTCTCAAACTTAATTCCAGGAGGGCCGCAGCTCTGCATTGTTTAGCTCCAACTCACACCTGCTTCATAGTCTCTAGTAGTCTTGAACACCTTGATTGGTTGGATCAGCTGTGGTTGATTAGGGTTGGAGCAAACTGTGCAGAGCTGCGGCCCTTCAGGAATTGAGTTTGAGACCTATGTAAAGAAATTATATTTAATTGAAATAAGTCACATCAACCTTTTACCGGAAGTTTATCAGTGGCTGGCTGAAAAGCTCTGCATATAGTGCAATGCCATTTTCTCAGAATGGCTTATTGCCATCTAACGGTTGGGAATTGTCATTGCATGTTTATCTTTAAACAGACAAAAATTATGAAAAAGAAATGTTAAACAAACGTTTATAGTTTTTTATAATAATTTGGATAGCACAATCTGTATTTGTAAACAATGTTAGACTATTGTTCTCACAAATAGATAAAATGGTAAGAAAAGTCATAATGAAATATATTGAAATATAATGAGATATTTTCTTCAGATGTGTATATACTCACAGCAAATTCGTTAGTGTTAAATTTCGAGTGTTGAGGTAATTCAGAGTAAAGTGTTGAAATTCTAAAGTTAGACAAAGATAAAATAACCCTCTCAGTGTTAGAAGCTGATTTGCCTCCTTGTCATACAGTTACATGTATCTAACGCTAATACAGTGTTGACTACTACATCCGGGAATTTATGCAGCAATATATCCCTGAAGCATTTTTCTTCTGCCACAAGCAGCAATAAGAAGAAGCAAGTGGTGAGTAAAAGTACATAAAATGTTTGTATGTAGACATTTGACATCAAAATCGTTATATATACGTTAAATTATATGTTTTAAATATCTCACAAAAAAAGGATTTTTCATCTTTATTTAGTTCTGTACTATGTTACATTAAAACTAAAGCTGTCTTAAAACTGCTTCTCTTGGTTAAAATACCAGAAAATATGGTTTATGACTATTTTGCACTGTTTTCTTTAAAGATAATAGTTAATATAGTGTTGCCAATATGAAACAAGATATAGTTTTATTTTCGTGCATGGCGCGGTTCGGCAATCTAGTTACCTTCGGTTCACTCACGTGACACTCTGGGTTTTTTCACACACTTTTACCGGCGAGAGCAAAAGAAAACTTCACACGTGTGAGGGAACTGCTTTGTTTATTTTTGTAACACAGCCATACGTCTTGCTTTTTGCTTCCTTGCTTGTGGTGTTAATATTTTACACTATAAGAGTTTGCCAATTAACACTCTCTGAGTGTTGATAATGTTAACTCTTTTAAAAGTGTTATTTCAACATGTTTATAGTGGTTCCCATATAAACTCTGAGGAAGTGTTCATTTTAACTCTAAGGTAGCTAAATCTACCATCTAAAATTTGCAGTAGCGCTTAGCAAAGCAGTAAAATTAAACATTCATTGTTAGATCACAGTTCGGTCACCGAACATCTTTATCAACAGATGGAAAGATAACATATTTTAATAGATTCAAAAGAGTTATTGCAAAACAAATAACGAATTACAAAACTTCGACTAAGTTTTATATTGGCTATGTTTCTCTTTATTTTTTTTCTGTACATTAAAATTGTATAGATTTTTCCCCAACATATTAATGCCTTATCACACTCTGCTTCAAGGGCCAACAGAAAGGCATAGGCAGAGTGGTGTAAAAAGAATTGGAATTGGGCCTTAAATATGGGACAGTTCATCCAAAAATGAAGATTGTGTCATTATTTGACCTGAATTGGGCATGGTAGATTAGATAAGGACAATATTCATAATGTGGATGAAGGCCACAAAGGCAAGTGTTTCCTTTAAATTGAGATGTTTGGCTACACTAGATGTAGGGTATAAAGACTTGAGAAGTATACCATAAGAGACTGTTGTAGGGGATCAACCTACATATTAAGATTGATCAGGGATTATAAGCTTATATCAATAAATCAGATCCTGAAGATTCGAATCATTGATTCAACTCAATTGAGTCAGATTAAATCAGATTAAAAGATTCACACTTATCAACCATTTGTCCAGCAAATAGAAGACATCGTATTTTACCAATCGTTTTTATATTATTTCCGTGGGCAATGATAATAACATAACACTGTATTGCGTTAACTTTTAGCAAGGTAACCAAGATCTACAGCTTCGAGGCAATGACTTAGAAGCACATAAACAAGAACATTGTTCTTACAAAAGGACAACAAAGATTTATTGAGCTACACTACGATACATGAAACTAACTATGTAATAAGCAAACAACAAACAAACGCACACACACATTCACACATACACACAGAGGCAGTTCAGAGGATGCAAAAATGAGTAGACAACCATCCAAAATTTATTCTAGTACTTCTTACTAGATCTTAGAATCACACCTGAGAAACCACAAAAGCAGAGATTTGGCTTATCTTTACTGCTTTAAGATCAATATGCACCAGATCAGCAAGAGACAACGTTTGTTACTTGCGAATTTGCTGGAGGTCTTGAGTTTCCTGCCGAACTGGCCTGGGGAAACATGGCGCTCCTGATTGGATGATGACTTGACTTACATCAAATGTTACAAGACGAATACTGTGTGTACTACTAGTTTTTCATTTACACCAATGGATTGAAAATTTCACTAGATTTTGTTTAGTACCAAACATCATACATTTCAGACACATACAGATCTTTAAGGGTTAAGACAACACATTCATTACCCTGGTTGGTTGGAATAAACACAGCACATGAGGAAACCTATGGCCTATTATTTAAAGATGTATCTGCCTTAGTTCTAACATTTTAAGAGATTGTCTTTCATTCGTATGCATTAATTGCCAGAGATGTCTTTGTCTCTTCGAAATTTGTACATGTGGCTGCAAACAGAATGTCCCCGAGGCGAGCACATAACCGGTCATTCAAAAGTCTCGTGAGGCAATTCCTGAAAAGCCCAATTGTTTAGATTATTAATAATTAACGAATTTGGCTGAAGGGTCCCCGAACATCTGCGGCCAAAGTATTGGGGAAAAGAGTCAACTGAATTGGACCCCTGTTATCATGAGGGTGTAAGCCCTCGAGCCAGTTCAATGAATGAGACAATTTGTCACCCAATTTCCAAGCCTGATTAAAACTGGTTTTGATCACCAGTGAGTTCTTATACTGTTTACAGTTAGTTGGCTAATGGATGCAGTCTTTCAGAGAATAGGTTTGAATCCGAATATAAATCGTGCCAAGGCAAGTTCCCTGGTTCGTTTTTTAGATCTGCGTGCTTCGAATCGGGCCCCGGCACAGTTTATTTGGCTGGCCCTGGCCCAGTTGGAAGAGGTTTGCCAGAGCGTGGTTTGGTTGGGCTTTGGCGCAGTAGTGTAAGTGCAAAGCGTGCCTGAGCCCGAAACTGAAGACGCAACGTCACTTTTAAGGGACTGGATTTATTTATAATTTTTACTTTTCAATGAATGGTCATAGTTTATTAAAGACGCAAACTCCTTGCTGCACGTCAGCTGCACCTTCAGCAAACCTCCCAATACAAGCAACATGAGGACTTTATGAACATTTATAACCGTCAAAAGCAATGACGGTTACTGTGCTGAGTGAGAGCACTTTCTTCCTGTTAAACTGAACAGTTGCATCATCGATGGCGTAAGCGTGTTCAGGGTCGGATGACAAAATGCAGTGTGAGTGCAGGCCATCGGGGAGAGGACAATGATGGTTTGGCGCGGGTTAACTGTACCTAGTGTGAGTGGGCCCTGAGACTACTTGTACAGTGCAATCTCAAAATTTTGGCCAGCTGATGAAACCTTAAAACGGGAATGGGCACTTTCTGTTCAGGAGGGTCTGTGTCCTGCAGAGTTTAGCTCCAACCCTAATCAAACACACCTGCCTATAGCTTTGTACCCTACTGAAAAAAACAGCTTAAATCAGCCTAGGCTGGTTGGCTCGTTTTAGCTGGTTGACCAGCCTGGTTTTAGAGGGGTTTTAGCCATTTCCAGCCTGGTCTTAGCTGGTCAGGCAGGGAGATGACCAGCTAAAACCAGCTTGACCAGCCTAGGCAGCCTAGGCCCAGCCAAAACCAGCTATGTCCAACTTAAACCAGGCTGGTCAAGCTGGTTTTAGCTGGTCATTTTCCAGCCTTACCAGCTAAGACCAGGCTGGAAATGGCTGGAAACCAGCCTGGAAATGGCCCAAACCCCTCTAAAACCAGGCTGGTCAACCAGCTAAAACCAGCCAACCAGCCTAGGCTGGTTTAAGCTGGATTTTTCAGCAGGGTAGTGATCTTGAAGACACCGATTAGCTTGTTCAGGTGTGTTTTAGTGTTGGAGCAGAACTCTGCAGGACACTGGCCCTTCAGGACCAAAGTTCCCCATCACTGACCAAGACTATTATAATTGTCTGTGGGCATTAAATAATTTCCCTATGCATCCCCCAAACTCCTTACAGTCTTCCTAGTGCTGTATGGAGGCAGAAACATTGTCAGTTTACATATAGATTCAAGACTCAAGATTTTGGCTAGCATACAAATGACATACTCTCACATGACTAGATTTCAGTTCCTTTAAGGATAGTTAGGATGCATTAATTAGGCCAGATGGGACCCAGAATACTTTTCATAACACAGACTGTACTTGCTACATTGTAATAAGAAAGTCATGCACAGTACGCTTGCTTTAGTTGGGCTATTTCTGGTCATTTTTTGTGTTTGTAGAAACCAACATGTCAACATAATATTATGAATGAAAAAAATTCACAAGTATAATAATTTAGACAATATGAATGTTAAACCATTACTTTAAACTACAAAACAGACATAGTATTTTTATTTATAGCACATTAATCTCAGCAAAGCTGGTCAACGAGCTGAAAAAATTCTAAAGGATAAAACATAACCTAAATGACACTGTAAACATACAGTAGATGAAACAAATTAAATTCCCTGAGAGTAAAAAAATTCAACATAAGTTTTAAATGTTGTAACAGAATATGCAAAGCAGATGTCCCGTGGCAAATGATTCCAAAGACAGGCAGCAACAACTGAATAAGCCCTACCACCCTTTGTTATTAGACATGTACAAAAGATATGTCTAAGTAGGGACAGCTAACAACGTCCTGTTAGAAGATCTTTATGATCTTGAAGATGAGGGAGCTTAAAAAACAACAATTTTAATTGAATTCTGAAATGGACAACGAACTAATGAGGAGAGAACAAATATTGTTTAACATGATCTTTTTTCTTTGACTTGGTCAACATTCAAACAGCATTTTCAACCGTTCTATCTACATTGTAGAAAGGGCTATAGAAATAACAATTAATTGAACTGAATTTTAATAAGTGGCCCAAAGACGATTCATTCTAAACTACTTTTAAAATCGTAAAAAAATTATTTATAAAAATCTTTTATTTGACTACAAAGAGGTTACATCTGCATTGTGTACACTTCTCCTTGTCTGTGGGAGGGTCTTGCAAAAAAAGAGATAATTTTGTTAGTGGCTTCTCTGTAGAAATATCAAGAACATGAAGCATTAAATCTTAGTGCGGAACGTGACAGTGGAATTCTTCATCTTCTTTTTGTAGACCTCATCGAAATGTTCATTTTGTGCCACGGTGAAGTAATTTTTCCAATCTCCAACTTTACCTTTTGAAAAGAGAAGATAAAAGCAGGTTGTTTGAGCCAGAACTCATAGGGACTAAATCAAATGATTTAGTACTTTATTCACCTTTCCGCATGAAGGGAGAAATCTTGAAGTCCATGACTGCGAGAGAGGAATAGTTGGCCATCTTGTTCTGTTTCATAGTGTCAAACTGAACATCTTTTGTTATTTTTTCCTTCTTGTTGATTGAGGTCGACAAACCCAAGAAGGAGCACAATCGATCCACTTCACGTCCAGTGTCCTGAAAAATATGAGGAAAAATTGACATCTTAAACATATTTATCAAACTGATTTTACAATTATAAAACTGTTACAAGACAATTACTTAATAAACTTACTTCAACCAAATCTTCATAGAACAAGTATAATAGGTTAGAATATGTCTGCTTTTTTTCCCACCATCCAATGACATGGTCATACCAAGGACCAAACAGATCTAGAAAGAAAAGTCTGACGTTAAATCAAATCCCAAATTATATTAAAAAGGTTTGTTTGTGTTATTAATAATTATTTTTTATTTATTAGACTTTTACTTACTCTTTCCATCCAGAAATTTCTGAAAGTAGGTGTTCCAGTCCCCTGGTTCAGGCTCTATCATAGCCATTCGATCAAAGTGAAAATAGGAAACCACATTGTCTTTTGCATTCCGAGCAACATACACAATCTGGAATAAGTGAACAAAATCAAGGACATTATAAGAGAAAACCATATATTCAAAGCAAGATACAAGAATAGTGTGTATTTTTCCCTTAATAATGTTTTTTTTTTTTTTGCTGATTAACTAAGTTACATAAAACATTGTGAAATAACAGAGAGAATGTTAATGTAACATGGCAAGGGACAAATTGGGTGAGGATCTAAATGTAATTGAATATGTTTATTAAATTAATATGCCAAGAAATTAATCTAAATAAGGTTATTTTGACAAGAAAACAAATCCATACTCCAAGACCAAACCACAGGAAAACATGTAACATCCATGCAGAACAACATTAGATAAAAAACACAGATATATATGCATAATTTAACTAGGAGGGGCGACGCAGTGGCGCAGTAGGTAGTGCTGTCGCCTCACAGCAAGAAGGTTGCTGGTTCGAGCCTCGGCTGGGTCAGTTGGCGTTTCTGTGTGGAGTTAGCATGTTCTCCCCGTGTTCGCGTGGGTTTCCTCCTGGTGCTCCGGTTTCCCCCACAGTCCAAAGACATGCTGTACAGGTAAATTGGGTATGCTAAATTGTCCGTACTGTATGAGTGTGAATGTGTGTGCATGGATGTTTCCCAGAGATGGGTTGCAGCTGGAAGGGCATCCGCTGCGTAAAACAAATGCTGGATAAGTTGGCGGTTCATTCTGCTGTGGTGACCCCAGATGAATAAAGAGACTAAGCCGAAAAGAAAATGAATGAATGAATTTAATTATGTAACAAGGAGGTGGAGCTAATGAGTAACTATGGGGACAAACTAAAGCAAAGATGCTCAAACTAGGGCACGTGGGCCAAAGTTGGCCCACAGTAACCTTTGATTTGGCCCTCCATCCCATCTGAGATGAGAGGGAGAATGATAGGAAATTTTGCGGGGACTGCCTTTAATAGAGATTGTCATTTCTAATTTAACATAACTTTTGTTTTTTAACTTGTTGAGCTACAAAAAAAGCAAACTGAAATTAAACGTTTCAATTAAATCTTGTGAATGAATCAGATTTAAAGTAAATAAATAAATAAATGCAGTCACTTAATGGACAGCGGCCATGGCAGAAAACATCAGCAAGTGAATCAAAGCAAAGTGTATTTTTTAGTGTTCAAGAGTTCACACTTAGCTGATGATTGATTATAAAGCGTGTTTGGCATGTTGTCCCGGGAGAGAGCCCTTAGCTCATAAGATCCTTGAGCCTGGGGCTCCCTCCTGTTTGAAAGGTGAGAGGGGAGTTTGAGCTCAGGTAAATCTCGAGAACTCCCCTGCTGTAGTAGCTAATGAACAGATGGTGATGGCTTATAAGAGATAGATTAGATAAATGTAGATTAGTCAATTAACCTTAAGTTGCATGTTTTTGGACGGTGGGAGGAAACCAGGGGAAACCCACGTGAGCATGGGGAGAACGTGTAAACTCCACACAGAAACGTCAGCTGGCTTGGTAATGACTAGAACCACTAATGTTCTTGCTGTGAGGCAACAGTGAGGAGTAGTAAGGGTGGAAGGGGGGATTCTTCAAAATGAAAATGGCTATGATATGGAACCCAGGATATTTATAGGGGCTTATGAATCGTCTGATTGGTGAATAATGCGGGCCCGGCTGAAAGCAATCATAAGCACGTGATCCTCTCGAAATTTGTTTATAAATAAACCACTTATAAACGGGATTGTTTATGTTTTTTACTGTAAGACATTTATTCATTATAAAATGTACAAAAATGTATAATTATTAATACAATTGAAGTATTTTAAATGTAATAAATTATAGTATTATTTATAAGTTTTTTTATTTAACCAGATAAAAACTCATTGAGATCTGGCCAAGAGGTCCGCAAACACATGACTTATATAAAAATAAAATAATATTAATAATAAATAGAAAATTAATATAATAAAAAAATACACTTTAGATGTTCAGCTATACCACATTACAATATATTTAAAACACATACATTGAGAAATGGACTGTTGTTGTTTGTTAAAAAGGATAAAGCGAAACGATGTAAATGGGATGAGCTCAGATGTTTTTAGTTCAGACTGAAGAGTGTTCCAGGATGAGGGGGCAGCATGACTAAAGGCTCGCTTCCCTATTTCAGTTCGAACCCGGGGAACAGTCAAATGATAAGATTCACTTGAACGTAGAGCATACTGGCTTTTTGACTTATGAAGAAGGGAACTTAGGTATGAAGGCACTAGTCCCAGAAGAGCCTTGTAGACCAGAGTCATCCAGTGGGTTTACCTTCTTACATACAGAGAAGGCCATTCAGCTTTGGCATACAGTTCACAATGGTGAGTAAGTCTCTGACAGCCTGTAACAAACCTTAGAGCACTGTGATAGACGGAGTTTAAAGGCTGAAGATATTTGGTTGAAGCATTCATATATATAAAACATCCCCATAGTCAATCAATGGTAAAAATATTGCAGACACCAAATGTTTACAAGCTTTAAGAGAAAAACAGGATGCATTTCGATAGTAAAATCCAAGCTTAACTCTCAATCTTCGAACCAAATTTGCTATGTATTTTTTGAAGGAAAGCTCCTGATCGAATAAAAAGCCTATATACTTATAGCTGGACGCTAAATGAATTTGTTGACCTTGGGCAGTGGTAATTAAATTATATAACGAATTAGAATAATGAATTAGGATATTATATTGACAACTTTACAGTTTGCTATATTTATCTCCGGCCCACCACCCTCAATCATGTTTAGTTTTTGGCCCTTCTTAAGAAAAAGTTTGGATACCCCTGAACTAGAGTAACTAAAAAAAAACCCTAAAAATAGTGCAAAGAAACGGGGCACCCGTCTAAAGACGATTGAACACATGGAACAATAGGAACGAAGAGTACATCAAATAGCAAAAATCCAAAAACACAATACTGGCGTCTCAATTATAGCCCCAGTTTTGATATGCTTGTATACAGCGCTTAGTATGTCAAAACTAAAAACAGACATTAATTAACAGGATTAATCTTAATCTTACAATTATATATAAAAAAAAAAACTAAATACTTTTTTTCCTTTATTTAATTTACAGATCTGCGGTTCGTATTATACGAGTTGTCTGGTAGAATGAAGTTTCAAAACGACACCTGCATTAAATTTTATCGAAGTGTTATCATATTGAATTATGGTGTCATACACAACATATCATTTCCCACTGAGGCAACCAGGATAACTATAAAGTAACCATAATATGTTCCCTTTAGAATGAAAACACAATATTACATTCAGTGTGTTGAGGTTATAGGGATGCAATACCAATATTGCCAGACTAAGAAGATGTTCGATCAAACCAAATGGACCAGCCAGTTTGGGATAAATTTCATTCACTATCCTTCGGGTTAGTTCCTGATTACTCTGGCATACGTTTTGTATGGCAGATTCCCTTTTGACCACAACTCAGCACTGGGAAACACCCAGACATTCATTCATTTTCTTTTTGACTTAGTCCCACAGCAGAATGAACCGCCACACCCATACACTTCCTCGATATTAACACACACAATGATATACTACGGCCAACTGGAGTTTATTCAATTTACCTACAGCGGCACAGTGGTGCAGTGGGTGGCACTGGTTTGAGCCTTGGCTGGGTCAGTTGGCATTTCTGTGTGGAGTTTGCATATTCTCCCTAAATTGGCGCGGGTTTCCTCCGGGTATTCCAGTTTCCCCCACAGTCCAAAGACATGCGCTACAGGTGAATTGGGTAAGCTAAATTGTCCGTAATATATGTGTGTGATTGAGAGTGTATGGGTGTTTCTAAGTGATGGGTTGGAGCTGGAATATCCGCTGCATAAAACATGTGCTGGATAAGTTGGCGGTTCATTCCGCTGTGGCGGCCTCTGATTAATAAAGGGACAAAGCCAAAAAGAAAATGAATGAATTCACCTACAGTATATTGCATGACTTTGGACTGTGGGGGAAACTGGAGCAAACCCACGCAAACATGGGGAGAACACTGATATGCCTCCTGGCCCAACTGTTAGGCGACAGTGCTAACTACTGAGCCACCATGCTGCCCGGCATGAAATCCATATCCTGTATATTCCTATAAAGACTTATGAATGTGTAAGAAAAACAACATAAGACACAACACAGATATCTTACAGAGGCGTACCCTTAAAAAGCACCTTAGGTGCCACATCAGAAGAAGATCTATCACATGAAATTTTGTGCCAAAAACATGGACAGAGAAATTTCTGTCATTGCTTTCAGAGATGGGCAGCCCGGTGGCACTGTCACCTCACAGCAAGGTTGCTGGTTCGAGCCTCGGCTGGGTCAGTTAGCATTTCTGTGTAGAGTTTGCATGTTCTCCCCGTGTTCGCGTGGGTTTCCTCCGGGTGCTCCGGTTTCCCCAACAAGTCCAAAAACAAGTGGTATAGGGGAATTGGGTAAGCTAAATTGACCATAGTGTATGTGTGTGAATGCGTGTGTATGGATGTTTCCCAGTGATGGGTTGCGGCTGGAAGGGCATCCGCTGCGTAAAACATATGCTAGATAAGTTGGCTGTTCATTCCCCAAATTAATAAATAAACTAAGCTGAAAAGAAAATGAATGAATGAATGCTTTCAGACCTATTCTCTCTGAAACGTTTTTGACATGTTCAGAAATGATCAAGAGCTTGTGAGCCTCACTGTTCAGCCTGGCTCATTTCTCTCGTATGGTACAAGCCACGACCTTATGAGCATCAATGATTACCATGCAACTTCTCTGGATGGGACAAATTGCACCATGTACTTCCACCTTAAGTGCTTGGACTGGTCAGAAAAGAAGTCATTATTGCTCTAGTGACAGAAAATGACTAGAAAATCCTCTGTGCACACAAATACTGTAAATATCATACATTAAATGACAGAAATTCTGAAAATTTGTCACTTATCACAGTTAAGTCCTATACACTTTACCTTTGAGTTCTGCTCCCAGAAGGACTTGGGGACAAGCTGAACAGGTAAATGAGTTTTGATGAGACGAGGGGAGGTGGTCAGATTATCAGCCAGTTCCGTTCCTGAAAGTGAAATAAAGGTGGTTCTATATTGTTCATGCCACTGGTTCAACCAAGACATGACGGTATCATCTTATCCACTCAAAAACATCTCATGTCACTCCAAATTAAGAGTTATGTAAACTCATAAATGCACAAATGTTTAATTGAGTTATCTACCAACAATTAATAACAGCTATACATTTTTTCTAAATGTTATCATTAAAATCTATATGTTACCATTAGTGGTGGGCCGTTATCAGCGTTAACATGCTGCGTTAACACGAGACTTTTATCGGGTAAAAAAAATAAATAATCGCCACTAATCTATTCTCAAAGTTGGGTTGAGAGCTGTGCCACCAAACACAGGCATAAAAGTTTTCCCAGTCTACATTGCGTGTGGCAAACAAAGTAATTTGAAACTCTGGAGAAATTGCCACTTTGATATATACAATATAATGAACATATAAACACAGTGATAAGCCAGTGATTACAATGTACTGTTTGTATTTAGTCTCTTACCTGATGGTATCACTTGAAAGCAAGACTCCAGGAATGGCACTCTCATATAGATAGGCTGAGATGTGTGTTCCTCTGGTGTATCTTTACCAAAATACAGAAGGTCTAGAATATATGAAACCCAGGTAGTACCTAGAAAAACAGTAGAGAGCAGGAATTCATAAATGTATCTGTATACTTCATTGTTTTATAAAAAATTATTTGCCAACATGATCATTTCAAAAGAATGTGCATCATGATACATGTGGAAAAAGACGATCTTAACTTGTTTCATGCTTGAAGTTTACTGCATGGCTTCTGCATTACATTAGTTGTCTGAAATATTAAGTAACTGGCCTGCAGTGCTTACCACAAGTTTGAAATATACTTGCGGTGGTGGCCAGATTGACACACGCTATTTACCCACATCACATAAATAGTTAACTATGCGACAAACAAAACATAATTTCATTTTTAATAATAATTGTATTTTTTTATGACATTGTTTCTTTATAAGGGGTAAAGTAAAAAAAAACTTAAAAAAAGGCTGAAATAAGTCTAAGATATACTTTTATGTTAATCAGGAGCCATGTGAGCCATGTTCAAAGCAAGCTTGAATGCCAAAGCATTTTACATACGCATATAAAATAGCCAATGTAATAAATTAACATCATCAAATTAATAAAATAACCAGCAAATGAGAAATAAATGACGGAAAAGTTAATGATAACAGACAATATCTCTAAAAATGTTCATAATTGCAAGATTAATACAAGTAAAAAAAAGTAAAATACGGCAAATGTGTTGATTAACCATTACTAATGGTGTACATATATTTTTTCAGCCAGTTTAGATGTCATTTCGTCTTCTCCGAGTATATAGTAATGAATCTATTATTCACTTTTTCTCTCTGTATCGTGGCTGTGCATGTGCTGTCAGCTGTGAAATCAGACAGAAAGTAGTCTTTAATAAAAGAGTAATGCAAAAACGCATATGAGCTTTAGAAAGCGAAAGCAAGAGTTAAATTCCCAAACTCAACTCTTGACAGAGAAAGAAACTGGTAAACGAGAGAAGATTTTCCACTACGAATATTAATAATAATAGTAAGGCCCAATACCAATTCTCCCCCTTAGCCCTTCCCCTTACCCCTACCCCTCATTTTGCGCGTTCCGGTCAAGGGGTAGTGGTGTCCCAATTCTCTTTAGCTTGAAGGCGTAGGGCTAAGGGCAAGAGGTCTACACCCCTTTAAACGCAGATTTTTCAGGACCACACTCAAAACGGAGGGGTAAAGGAAATTTCCCAGAATACACCTGCCACAACAGCAGTAGTGCTGAGAGCCACAAATTTGTATTTTTTGTCATTATTATGAATTTTTACGACAAACTGTTATGTTTTAATATATTCATAAACGCATTCATGTTTTACTGTCATGCTTTTAAAAAAAACGCAAAAAAAATAAATAAATCGCTAAATTTCGCAATCTATAATTCCTAATAATAACTCCTGTACAGCAGCCCCACAACATTCTGACACACCCTGTCAGAGCAGTCAAGTGGCTGAAAATAAGCTTTTTACAGTGTCTGGGATAATGTTAATGTTGTTTTCGTGTGTTTGCATAGACCACTGTGTAAATACACAGAACAGTTACGATCTTATTGCCACATTAGATTGTTATGATAACATAATATATCTCTTCAGTAATTTCCTGAAGATAAACACCAAAAAATAACACAACTGGAATAACTACAGCAATCATGATCGTCTGATCTTATATAAGACAAGAGATCACAATGACAAATGATGACGTGTGCAGGCAGGGGCGGACTCCAGGTATGGGGCCCTAGCATTGTTGAAAAATGAACTGTATGTTAAAAGGTATGTGTATATATGTGTATATCTGTATATATATATGAACGCAAAGTGAAGAGCTGGGGGGGTTTGGGGGCTGAGGGGGGCACCTTAGCCAATGAGGGCAGAGAGGCAGTGAGCCACCCCCCTGTGCATGGCCCTGATGTATTTTATAGTGTGTCCGTATCCCTCAGCTGTTTAGAATTAAATGCTTAGAGATGGTGTGACCAAAGTCCCTAGTCTTTAGTACGTGCCTTTGATGTACCGCTTGGCCACATTGTAGCCTGATGTCAATAGACTGGACTGTCTTAGCAACTAGCTAAATGTTAAGGAGGATTAATCAAAAATACAGTACAAATTAAAATATTGTGAAACGTTATTGCACTTTAAAAAAACTGTTCAAAAGTAGTTTATCATTTAATTTAATTATTTATTCCAGTGATTTTAATGATGAATTATCAGCTTCAGTACTCCAGTCTTCAAAGTCACATGATCCTTCAGAAATCTGTTATTATTAATTATTAATAATCATCATCATTATTATTATTATTATTATTATTATTAATTGTAATAGTAATAAATCAATATTGACTGGAGTAATAATTTCATTTGGAACTACATACAATAAGAAAGCAGTTATTCAAAATTTTAATAAATATTATAATTTATTATTTAAAGAAACCTAATGTTAAGTTACTAATGTACAATTAAAAGAAATAAATTTAAAAAACAAGTTCACAAACTATGTCGTATTTCTACTTTTTTCCCCAAATGTTCTCAAAATTCTCCCTACCTGCCTCTACTCTGATCGCTGGCAGTCTGGTGTCACTAAAATCTCTGATTGTGAACGACAGCAAGAAAATAATAATAAACGGTCCATTTAAATGATTAAATTTAAAACAGAAGCAGATGGGTTTAACTGTACAATGGAAATAGCTCATGTCAGCGGTGCTAAATCATTTGCCGTCGATATGCAGAGAGATGATCTGCTCTCAGGCAGCAGTGTGAGAGGTGGCTAGGTAGCGCTGTGCCACCTTTGAGCACTTAGAGCGGGGGAGAGACTGTCGGCATCACCCGCAGCTCGTTGCAAAGAGTAACATTAGGAACAGTACAGCACGGACTCGAGTGTCCCTAAAAATTTCTAGTAACACCTAAAAACATTCTCTAGTCGCTTTTTTTTGTTGTTGACAATTTGGCACTAGGGGAGTCTGAAAAGTCGCTAAGCTGACAACACAGGCAGGTAATGTATTTGATGTATTTGAACTGAAGCGCTCACACTTTGCGCATGTGCAGTACAGATGGAATGTTCCATTATTCATGGGGCCCCCCCGGTTTTAAAGGTAGTAATAATATTAAAATATTAACAGTTATAGACAGATTTTACAACATATGACAGAAAATGTATAAAAGAGCTATATGATTAACATAGGCTTCTTGGCATTAGTCGGGGCTCCCTAATTCCCCAGGGCCCTAAGCGGCTGCTTACCTTGCTTATATGGTAAATTCGCCCCTGTGTGCAGGTGTTGAAGTGCTGTCCCAATTCTTAGGGGTAAGTTTTAAAGCCCTTCCCCTTAACCCTCGGTTGAAGGGGTAGGGGTACAAAAATAGAATTGGAATTGAGCCTAAATGTGTCGTGAAACTGTCTGCACCGTCTGTTGACAGGTCTCAGGGGCACAGAACAAAACTGGTAAACGAGAAAAGATTTTCCATTACTTAATCAATCGCGGATGTTTGGTTATATAGAGTGGAGGAACTATGACGTCACCTTGTAGGCTAATTGGCTGCTAGCATAAAACTGGTTCCCTTGATAAAATCTCTATAGGATTTTCCCATAGGCTTCTCGAAGATTGCAAATAATAAGCTCTGTGTTCAAACACTGTTCATTACACTTTGTGCAGCTGGATGATCCTCACACGATAATATAACATTTAGCACTTTTGGATCTTAAATGCAAACGCAAAAACTGAAAAGCTAACATTAGGCTATAAACTGACTACAGAGCCTTCGGGGCGCTCGCCTGTGACGTCAGCACCACCCTGCTACAGATAACTCTTCAAGCTTATTTTTAGAAATATGATCCATGACAAAGATTTAATCTCTCGGTTTATAATCCCCGCTATATTATAAACTAATACATACGCAAAAGCACATAGACCTATGCACTTTTTGGATAGTTTTTACGGGGGAAATACATTTTGTTTTGCTTTTACGGTTGTTGTAAAAGTTTTAAAGCTGTATGTGTAAATGTGCCTACATGGTATTATCATAAGACATATTTAAGTGATGTTTTATAGACAAATTTCATGAGGAGCACGGTCAGTCTTTGACGAGGCTAATTCATCACACACAATCATTCTATTATCCAATCAGCACAAGACCAAACCCCTATAAATAGTCAAACACGTCATACCTGTTTTCTCTTGACTTCAGTATCCCTCCACCACCCCAACTCCACACTATTAATCCAGATACTTAAGTATGAAGGGGGAGCGTTCTGGAGCCTGGCTAGACGCTGCGCTCGGTCCCTATCTCTCTATCCTGATAAGGGGAATAACACGAGTTAGGGTGTCTTCCCGAGCTCAGAGCCCTCTCCCCGGACAGCACGCCAAACATGCATATTCTATTTAGTCAAATATCTGTGAGTGTGAACTCGTGAAATAAGTGTATCGCTCGCGTGCATACAGCCCGCTTACCTTAGTAACAGATGACAAAAATGAGGAGATGAGGCGTGAGGGACAAAACTAATAGTATATGTCTGCAAGTTCCATCATGGACACAGAACAACATTCAATTTTCTTTTTTTGTTACAGAGTACAGCGAAAAGCAGCCCATACAGTCACATATGCTGTACATTTTAAGGAGGAGTGTAAATATTGCAGTTATGGCAGAGTAAAATAGGTTCAGATAAAGAAAAAAAAAAGAAATCTATTGATCACATTAAAATGACAATTAACATGTATGTATTCTTACACATTTATTCCTGCGTTTTTCCTGAGAGCAGGAAAAAGACAGGCTTCACTGGTAAGCAGTATCTTCATAATATCGTTTAATTAAAATAAATGATCAACAAATGAAAATTGACAGTCTTTACAAGTGAAGGCATTATCTACACACAATATAAACAGTATATACAAGCGAGCTGCGCTCCAGACCAGTTTAGCTCGATGACGTAAATTGTCTCCGACACCGCCTGTAGTCCCGATTAGCAACTTGATAGCAACCGTCTTTTTAAAGAAGCGTAACCAAGTAAAAATAATCAAGAGTGTGATGTAACTGATGTGTTTTATGTCGTAGAATAAAACGTGAAATTATCTTGAGTTTGTGTCAGCCATGGACCATATTTAAGCGATTTAACTGAAATCCCATTGAAAAAACCCATTGACTTTGGGACGAGGGAACCGGAACTGCTAAAATACTAACTCGCTTCCGGGTTTTTGCCTACAAATTGACATCATAGTTCCCCCACTCTATTGAGCGGATACAAAAAGTGTAAAAGGATGTTAATAATAGTAAAAAAAATAGTGTCACTAAATATACTTGGGCAGTCGTTAATATACCTGGGCAGCTCGCCCAAGCAAAGTCTGTGTGTGGTAAGCACTGCTGGCCTGTGAAATACAGATTTATTTATTTTTTTTATTTTAATCATTTTAATATAACATATTAACAGTGAAATCAAACAATTCTAGGATAATATTTATGTTCATTTTAAACTTTCTCACATGCTCACTGGCTGAGGATCCCTGCTCTACCTGATAGTTCCTTAAGTAAATCTGCTAGCAATCATATCATTACCTTCATAGCACAGCTAATTGGCTGCTATGTTTGCTGCGTAATATTCAAGTACTTTGAAGTTGTTTGTCCTATCCAAGATGTCAACTTTCTTTTACTTTAAAAATAATTCATTCATTGCTTATTGAATGATTAGATTGTTGATTCTTCAATGAACAGTGTAGGGATGGATTTTACTCAAACGTAAATGTGCCATGTAATAAAACAACAAAAACTCTGGAATCTGAAGAAAAAGGCCCAGGATAGACTTTATCCTCTTTCCTGAACTTTCCTTCCCCCCTGGTATTGAAATGCTCAGGTGTGACTGGTAACGTTGTTTTGTTTACTATCTTTGATAAAGTTTGATTAAATCCCAACAGATGAGGAAATCTTTAAGTCACTGTTTAACTTTGGCCTCATTCACACTGGCAGTCAAATGTGACCCAATTCCAATTTTTGCTCATATATGACACAGATCGAATCTGTTCTATGACGTGTAAATACAAAAGAAACGCATACATTCGGATATTCAGAGATCGGTTTCAGGCCTCCTTCATATGTGTAAATAAATCCGAAATAAATCAAATATGTGACAATGTAACTATCATGTAAACAAGCAGATCAAATTTATTAAGGGATTTCGTTTTGTACGTCATTTAACATGCGACAGTGTGGTACTTCTCTGAAGTTTAATAGAAGAAAAAGCGTATGTGGAGACGCCGATGCCAGTAAACAACAACAACAACAGAGGAAACATGGAGGAGGAAAGTGGTCACAATTTGCTCCCACCAGACCTGAGATCTCTCTCGTACCCACAAATTCCTCTGAATGGTGGAGGACACCATATATAAACCATAGGCGCAAGCTACGATGACGGCCCTTTCCCTCCTCCGCCTCAAAATCATTTTAAAGTTGGACGAACTTTGCATATTTCGCAGAACTAAAAGCAAGACCATTTCTTCCATCGTGGCTAGTGTGGCGCAGATGCTAGAACCCGCATTTACGCATGTGTGACGTCATAAATTTTATGGCAAGTGTAAACACATGAATCGGATTTGGTGTGTAACGTGTAAATGAACAGGCAAAAAAATCAGATATAAGCAACCAATCGGAATTGGGCATCAAGACCTGACCTTGACCTTTGACAAAATGACCATTCATTGCTCTCATAGGGTAATTAAAGAGAAGGACGAAATGTCTCTAAGTCGCAAGTCTGTATCCAGACCGGCCTGTATAGTGCAGAGCTCTCAAGCTCAACACTATGTATAATTTGGACTTCTATCTATATATACGCTTAGATTTAGCTTTGAGTAATTGATGTTGTGCATTTACTTCTGAATTGGCTTTTATTGTCTAATTCTGTAACTGGCATGATACACTTTCATCTGGAAAATAAAGTGTTAAGTTTTGATGCATTCTGAATTCTCCTTAAATATATATTCAGGGCCCGTTTTTTCAAAAGTAATCCACTAGGATTTTGGATAACGGATTAAATCAAATCTTGAAAATGGGTTTTTCAAAAGAAAAATGGATTTCATAATCGGATTAGATCATGTAATCCAATCTTGGTTTTGATCTGGATCAAACCTTTAGTTTGGGTTTTTCAGACCTTTTTTGTAGGATTTGGATCACTTTGATCCAAAAAATCTGGATTAAACTGAACCCATCAGAAGGGTGGATTCAGCGTAGATTTCATGCCCAAAATGTAATGAAAACTTTAATAATGTATCAAATAATACTATATTTGGATCATGCAGCAGTATCTTACAAGAGATCATATTTAGTCATAAGGTTTTAATTGTATTTGTTAATCCATCAGGTAGGCTTTAACGTATTCAGCCTTTCGGTATAGGCCTACAGCAAAGTGGAAAGAGTTTAGCCTCATAAAATAATCCCCCAAACAGCTGTCAAACTTGACCAAAAACAATAAATTTCATTCTGTCATTAATTAAAATATATGTATACTCATCACAATGGAAAATATTTTTGTTTTTAGCATAATAATCAAAAAAATGCAAAGAATGGCAATCACAGATTTTTGAAATCACTTTCAACAATTGCAAAAAGAAACTGAAAGGGCAGAAGCACAGCTTCATCTGGCAGAGGAACAACTGACTCTGACCAAACGGCAGCAAACCAACGCCGGATTCACCTCCTAAAGGCTACGCTCAGACAAACTGGTCTCTCCACATCAGATGAGGAAGTCTAAAATTATTGTAGAGTTTTTGGCATTAAGTCTTTTTTTTTAATTCAATACATCTATATTTAAAACTTTTTTTAGTTTTTAGTTTGTTTTTTTTAAATGTATGTTTTTTCATTTCAAATAAAAATAAAGTTATATTGACCTCACACTGACTATTTTACTTGTTGCTCTTTAAATTTCTATAGTTCTACATTGTGATTTCCTATCCTGTTTGAGCACTGGTTATCCAGATTTAGTGATACTAAAAAGTTCCTATCCGGATCAGATTGATCCAATCCGATGTTGCTTTGAAAAACTAGCTCAAAAAGTAAGCTGGATTACATGATCACGGATCACAAGAAAAGGATTACTAAATCCGGATAAATTTAGTAACTAGACTTTTAGTACGAGTGAGCAGGAGGCAACCAAACTAATGGCCCATTTCCACTCAGTGGTACAGTACGGTTCTGTTCACTTTTATGGCCGTTTCCACTGGTTCACAAATGCAAACCATACCTTACCATATTTTGCGTACCCTTTCAGAAGGATACCTAGCACAATAAAAGGGTACCAAAAGGCGGAGCAAGATGCGCAGCTGAACGCTCTTGGTTTACCAAGATACATCACTCACTAGTGCAACAAGCCAGGAGAATAAAACAAAGGAAGCGGCAATTACACCGTAATAACAGAGATGGCAAAAGTACACACATCCTTTACTTAAGTAGAAGTACAGATACTCATGTTTAAAACGCCTCTGGTAAAAGTAGAAGTACTGACTACACTTTTGTACTTCAGTAAAAGTAAAGAAGTACCGCCTGAAAAATGTACAAAAGTAAAAAGTACTCATTTTAACCACAGTCCCAAAGACATGCGGTGTACGTGAATAACAATTTAACTAAATTTGCAGTAGTTTATAAGTGTGAATGTAATGTGTATGGGTGTTTCCCAGTACTGGGATGCAGTTGGAAGGGTATCTGCTGTGTAAAACAAATGCTGGAATAATTGGCGGTTCATTCTGCTGTGGTGAGCCCTAATAAATCAGGGACTAAGCTAAAGGATAGCGAGTGAGATAGATAGGTATGTAAACCTCACATCCTATTGATAAATTAAGGTAAAATAACTTACATTTCCAATTTTTATGTAAAATGTTGGTGAAATTTTATAAAAGTAGCCAAGCAGCATCACACCCTGTAATATAGCCTAACAACATTGCTGAAAAAGTCGGCCCATGTATCAAATTAGATCAAAGACAACAGCTGCCATTCATGTTGATACACTCTATGTTTAAAAATAATGTCTTACATTTTACAATTAATTCTTTCCAAAATATATAGATTTTTTATTTTGCTAAAATAAATATTTATAATATTTGACTGCAAACTATTTTTTTGCATTAGGCTAAAGCTGCTTATTCTCTTCAAAGAGTAGCTCTCATATATAACCTGCTATTTTAGTGTTTTTTTTTTTCAGGTATTGTGGTTATTTTATTTAATGGATAAACATTAATTCTGTTACAGTTTTTTTCAGTCACTTTGGTCCATTTCTCAGATCAGAATTGAAATTCTCAAAACCCCTGTTCAATCTTCAGATCATCATTGTGTCACTTGTGCACATCAGAAAAGCAGTTTTTCTTTATGAACAAGTTGCAAATGCTTTTGTTCATTCATGCAAATGATTATGTGCAAACTCTGATGTTTCCTATGTTATCAGTTGCTTACGTCATATTGATCAAAATGTATTAGTTTTATCTCTTTTGAATAGACTCACCCCCACAACATTTAATCATTCAAATGTCTGAACAAGTTGTCTTAATATTTAGTCATAATGCATTTTTTACATTTCTCCCAGGTGAATCTTGACTTTTTCTAATGAAGGTCTAAAAGGAGGTTGCCCTATGTTCACATTTCTACTTTAGTTTTTTTTTTTTTTTTTGTGCTATGTGGTGCTCTCTTTTCCTTTCTGTGTCAGAATGACATAATCTGGCAACTAATTACAGTACAACCAGAAAAAAAACAGCCCTCCAGAGTACACTGTTGACAACATGACTACTAAGTAATTTGAGTCTTATTCATATACAATGACACAAGGACATGTCATTCTGACGCCACTGACATGTTCACTGACACAGAAATTTAGTTTTGAGAGATGAACTGAAGGATTTTAAGCAGGAGACTTGCTTTTGCAGGTAATCCATGGTGTTTTGCTATCTATACGTGTTGTTTACGTTTTGCAAATTTCAGTTCTGATCTGAGAAATGTGCCAAAGTGACTGAGAAAAACTGTAATACATTTATGCTAAAAGCAACATACACAGGCAGGAATGCAATCTAGAAAAAAACAGGTGCATGATCTTTTTACGAATGTAAATTTAGGATATTTTGCATTATATTTTTATTCATAAATTTCCCAGTATATTTACTTTTGTTGTTGTAAAATATTTGTTAAAATTATTAATTGAAGACAAACAGCATAGGTCTATGTAAAATCGTATAGTCAATAAAAAAATCTATAAAACAGCATAAATTCTGTATTAGGAGATATGAACTCATCAGAAATAAAGGAAATAAACCGCATTGCATACATTTTTTATAAAGTATTTGATTGTTTTAGTACTAAATGTACTGAAAACACTATGCTTTTACAAAAATGTAGCTATGTATGCTTTTACAAAAAGCACTATTTTTCTCGGTATTAGATTGAAAGACCAGAGAAAGCCCATGCAGAATGATTGGAAGTGGACAAAAGGCTTAAGCATTTAAACAGCACCTTTTTGAATTGAAATGTGTCTTGCTTACCTGTGATCCGAACAAGCAAAAGGTGTCTTATTACCATGTAAACAGGGCAGCATCAGTCATGGTAAATTCTCCGACTCCCTCTGTCACATCTATGTAGTAATCTTAGCCTTTCTCATAGCTTTAAGCCTGGTTTATACTTCTGCATCAAGTGATCGCCGTAACTCACGGCGCAAGCCTCGCGCGTAGCTGTGCATTTATACTTCTGCGCGCTGTTTCTGTTTCTCTGCAATACACTTCTGAAACGCTAGCTGGCAGTAGGTGTTTATGTTTCTCTGTGTTGAGTTTCTTCGCTGGTGTTCTGTTTTTTCTGAACACTTCCTTAATGTACAAGCGGCTCAAATTCGCTCATTTTGAGGTGGGAACCGGCGGACGTGCAACAACTTTAGGTAAACACAAAACAACAGTCTCCATCCGGAGCTCCTTCACGGGACTCCACACTTGTAAACACTCGCTGCATCGGGCGCGCGGCTCTCACCTCCGCCCACACTCATCAGTGCTACCAAGCCGTTACATTTTTTGAGAGGTGCGCGTCAACGTCGCCGACGGTTACGGCGAGGGGCTATGCGTCTACGCGTAGGCTGCACCGTAGCATACACGTGCGCTTGACGCAGAAGTATGATTCGGCCTTAATGTTCATGAACTAGCCCACGTACGGTGCGCTATAGCCTTGAACTAGCCGGGCGCTGCAGCACGCAGGCGTGCAATGAGGAAAAATAGACTGATTGCATCAAAACTGCGTTCATATTGTTGCGCAATGACAAGAAATAATATAGATCACGCCACCTGACACATGAAAACAAAAGTAACAATTAAAAAATGTAAGAAGTAGAAAGTGCAGATATTTGTGTAAAAATGTAAAAAGTAAAAGTAAAAAGTTGTCAAAAAAATAAGTAGTGAGGTAAAGTTCTGATACCAGAAAAAACTGCTTAAGTACAGTAACGAAGTATTTGTACTTCGTTACTTCCCATCTCTGCATAATAATATATACATATAATAACGAGTCATGGTCAACGCGAGCTTAAACAAATCTAGTTGTCGTGTTGATGAACAGCCACAAAGAACAAAATCTGCTGTGTCCTGTTGTTGTTTTACAAGCCCGTCTAAAAGTATGAGCGGTTTTATATGTACCAGCTTGTCATGCGTCTATATTTGAAATAACGAATTTCTTGAGCAGATAATAACTTGCATGTGATTATTAAAGTGCTTCCGACATTCGATCCTTTCAGAAATGAACAAACGTGAGAGTGACGTGCTAAAAACAAAGGACTGCCCGACAAAACAAAGGAGCAAATGATTCTTTTAGCAACCTTAAACATGAACAAACTGCCTTGTTTAACTATTATCATCACCTTTTGGACTATTATGAAGTTGGAATGACAGAATTACTTTCTAACAGAGGTTACGTGGGCTGGTGAAGATTAAAGACACAGATGAGAGGTTTGCTCTGACTGGGCTATATGTTGCGTGTTGTTTTTCAAGTCAAAAAATGACTAAATGTTTGCTGTGTGTAGTTTTTCGGTAATTGGTAACATATTGGAGACTGTAAGGGTCTGTATGTTTTCATATATGTTGCATTTATTTTTTAATAAAGTGTCATGTTTAATAGTCTTCCAGATGTTTGTTTACGCAAATATGGTTTATTGTATGTAACAGCAGTTAAAATGTGCAGTCTTAGCAACAGATATAAGAACAGGCTAAAGGGAAAGAAACATTTTGTACTTCAATGGGATTCACCATATTTAGCTGTGCAAATCATTTATTATCACTTTCAAGCAACTAACTTATTTAAAAAATAATTTAAATTACAACAACTATTTAGAAATGGCAGCCGAGGCACATAGAGTAACAGGTGGCTAGTCTTAAGCCATTTGGCATAAAGTCTATGGGCATTAATGTTGAGCAACTTGGCATGGTAGCCCAGGCACACATATTTAGTAAAACACATAGTCTCATGGAAAACATGCAGTCTCAAGGCCCTTTGGGCATTATCCTTACCTGCTTTTGGGAAAGTGGCGATTAGAACATCATCAGGTCTTGCTTGAAAGTTTTTCACCTTTTCCCAGTTGTCAGTGAAGTAGTGGGTCATGGAAATACCCTCAAATTCAAAAATTTCAGGCCTTGGAAGTTTCATCTGCAGTATAAAAAAAGTGTCAGGTTATAACTGATGTTTCGATGAATTATTTACTGCATGGAGGTTCTTAAATGTTTAATAACTTTTGATTCGCTGATCCGATTCATATGATTCAAAAAGTGGCATAAAGAAGAGAGTCTCAGCTTTTAGTTGATATAATATTACACTTTTGGACCTTTGGAGGCTCTAAAATCAGTGTGCTTTTTTATCACATTTTGACAACGCTGATTTGGCAAAAGGAACAAATGTGGTTTGTCTCTCCTCCATGCCCAGATGGTTCAAACTCATTCTCTCTCAACCAATAAGCTTAGGTTTTTGTTTTGCGGACCACCAAGCAGAATGTTTTTGGTGAATTTGAACAACGGGACTGAAAAATATGGGCTGTAAATGCACGCACGGACAAAAAATATATGCACTTTTGCATGGCACAACAACACAAATAATGACAAAACAGCAATACAGCAAAGATGAAGTACTGGTCTTGCTCTTTTTAAATTACTTAAAAGGGGGTACGGCTGTTTGTGTGGAACGCAAATATCTGGTGCAGCGAGGAGGATCCCTTCAAAGACAACATGTTAATAATTTATCTTAATTTTTTTACTCATACTTTGCAGTTTAGGATAATCAAGCAAGAACTGATATAAATGTGCATCATCGATTTTGCAGTTTGTTGTTGTTGACGATAACAGCATTTGCCAAAATGTGTGAATGAGTATGAAGAAATATAATAAATGTATACCAGAAAAGAGCAATAAATAATAATTAAATACCACTATGATTAATACTACTACTACTACTACTACTACTACTAACAACAACAGCAACATTAATAAGAGTGAATTTAATTTCCTGAACATTACTGTTCTCCTGCTACATGTCTATGTTTGTGCATGTTGTTTTTTATAATAATAAATACATTATACATTTATATTGTACAAATACATTTATAATAATCACATTATTTACTCTGTATTTTAGCCAAGAAGATGAGACAATATAGTATAGTAAAAATTTATATCTATAGTTTTTACTGAGGATTTGCATCATGTTCATTTGGACTTTGAAGCATTGTTTATTTATTTATTTTATTTGTTCATTGTTGAAAGTGTTGTTTATGGTAAATGAAAATATATTAGTATAAAACATCCTAGCATAACCTTCTAAAGAAACAAAAACTAATTTCAAGAGATTTTGTTTCTGTAAGCTGTGGAAAATGCTACTTTTTTTAGTTGTTTTTGGTAGAATTCTATAAAATAATTTTTTAAAATAAATTTTACAATAATTTTTTTTAGTCACAAAAATATACAATTTAAATTTTTGAGGATAAAGATTGAAATGTTAGCTTCTCCTGCTTTAAATGATATATGACACTTGATGGTGACTGCTAAAATAAGTTAGAGAAAACTAAAATCACAAGTATCTTGGGCATCTACTTTGTCAATAAATATAATGCACCAGTTTTCAGAGAAAAAACGGCTAGAATAACATTGAAATCAATTGCTATAATTTGCTCAGGAAATGTTGCATGTAGACAAAATTTATTTTGGAAGTATAAAACATTCTAGCATTTATTTCTAAATGCTAGAAAAAAAAACTTCATGGGATTTGTTTGCATTAACTGGAAAATGCCACGTTTTTTAAATCTGTTTTTTTTAAGTCTGATCTAAAATTTTCTGTCTGTTCATATGTTTTTGGAGCAAAAAAAAATTGAATTGGAATTTTAAATGATACAGATTGAAGCTTCAGGTTCTCTTGTTTAAAATGATATATGACACTTGAGGCTAAAAAAATAAATAAAACTGCATATAAAAAAAAATATAATAGTATAAGCCCGTCAGGCCTCAAAAATAGCTTTAGGTATTTAAGGGTTAATAGTAATTACTGTAGGTTTAGGTTTTTTGGTAGGATTAGGGATGTAGAATAAAATCATGCAAAATATCCATTTTAAACTACTTTATAATCATACTAATAACTATATACTAATAAACAGCCAATATCATAATAATAGACATGCTAATAAACAACTTAACTTTGAGAATTGGTCGTGTTACCGATGACGTTTTACAAAAACACATTCTTAAAATGTTCATATAAATTAAGACCAATTTACTGAATGTCTGTAAACAATGCTATAATAGTTTTCATTGGAATTTGCTAACCTGTGACCTGTTATTTAAGCTTTGTTCATTTTTTTCAATCCAATATTTTCACAATGAAGAATGAATGAAAAAGTTTTTTGACCAGTTAATTATTTTCCTTCAAAATACTTCATTAAAAAGATTCATTTACTCACAGAAGACGAGTCAGGGATTTCCATTGTGGTAAAACTTCCTTTGAAGAGAACTTTTTCAGTTTTCTTTTGCTTCTCCCAAATGTGCTGTTCCTTGTTGACCTACATATGATACTGCCATGCAATGTTGATGCCACAATTTATCTTGTCCTTCCCTCTTTCCTCCGCCCCTATCTCTTTGTGTACTTTGCACTCAGTTTCACACAGGGCTTTTCAGTTCAGACATTCCTCACTTAGTGGACTTCTCCATGATGATGATAACAGATGTAGATTCCAGCCTCATTTGCAGACACATGCACCCAACCCCCTACAACACATTGTTTACAAAGATTTAAATGTGTTCCTAAATAGAGATGGGGCAACAAAGTAAAATGCTGCGTCCCAATTCGCACACTATCCATCCTAAATAGTGTTTGAAAATAGAATTTGTATATCCCAAATCGTAGTGTTCAAAAGAGTATGCCAAAGATTCCCGGATGATTTACTATTTCCGGTCAAAATTTTAAGTGTAGAAATGTCCATACTCTAACCGCTGATATTGCCTACACCACATTGTGCGTTGGACATGAATTCGATTAGAACTACAAATGCAGGTGAAAAGTGTAAATAAACTACAAACATGATGGACTAGTAAACTAACAGGAAAGTACACTCTAAATAATATTGTTTAGACCAAACAAAAAAAATTAACGCAACAGTTTGCATCAATCTATATTCAAGTTATGACAACATCTAACAAAAGTTCAGACAACAAACTTTATGTTAGCCAAATGATCTTTTCCTCTTCAATCAGAGGCGTTTTTACATATACTTAATAAAATTATTATTATTTTTTTAATTTTAAATAAATCCAATGTTATGTACCTCATAACCATAATTATCCTTGCACTTTTTCAAGTTTAGAACCTCTAATAAATTTAGTAGCTGAGATTGCTTAACTTTTTGTATGTTGTCAAATTTACTGTTCATTTAGTTGCTTGTAATTTACCATATTACAGTGACAGTACACATTTACCATAACATTTTTGTTTTCCAGTAATTATTTATTTTACAAGTTTTTCAGTATTTTACAAAACAAAAATGTGTACTGTCTCATACTAACATTATGAAAAATAGCAAAAAACATCAGTGTGTGGACTTAAAAATACAAAACAACATAAAGTGCAACATAAAGTGCAAAATCTACTTTGAAATAAGTAGAGACTTCAGAAAATAATGTTCCTGAGACGCATTAAGTCTGTTTATACTCGATGCGTCCACTAGTTCGCTTGAGTGCATGCGGCAAATGTGACGTCATCGCTGTGTTTGCGGAGGTTTGCTTTGGGTGCGCACAAAATGATTTTTTTTTTAGACTTGAGCGAACAGTGCGCGGCGCCTTGTTGGATTTGAGTTGAATATGAACCACTTTGAATAGATTCTGTCTGAAACAGGTACGACTGAACAGACATCTATGATCCGTGATCAAAGAGATAACCAGATGATCAATAATTCTTGGCTAGAAATTACAACACCTGTGGGAAAGGAGGAAAGTTTTTGGTAAAAAGTTTGGAAAAACCTGAGGGAAAAGTTTTACACAATTACAGAAATATGTTTTTCCACCAGTCATAGGTTTAACACTTATGTATATATTACAATTAAGAATTTAAAACTATTTAATAGTTACAAAACTATAATTAAGCAACAAATTATTTCTTTGATAACTAAAAAGGAAGATTTGAACCTATTGGTTTACAATGTAGTGATGACCTGTTTTTCTAGGCTTTGTTGGTGATAATGGTCAGAAATGTTGGACCATTATTGCCTTTTTAGCATAAGAAGAGGACAGAAACTAGCCAGACAGTAATGTGTGAATTGTGGAGCGAGCTAAATCTAAAAAAAAAACATCTGTATATTTCAGTGTGTACTTTATTTTGCTTTTATTTTTGCCATAATAAAATATATATTTGTAGAGCTTACTTTTGCACTGGGCTTCAGTCCATCAAATTTGAGAAACTTCACAAGTATATTTAAGTTTCTTGAGGTAGCTTAGATTCAGAGCATATTATGCCCATCAGCAGAGCACAGCACCTTGAGATATCCATTCCATTTAGGATTCTCATGCCCTCAACCATGATGGTTTCCATTTTGTGGTTCAATTCCAAAGTAGACTGATCACAAATTATGGCAATTGTCATCACTTGCCTTTCAAGGTCGTTCTCAAATTCTTGTGTTTTCTTGTAAAGCAAGAAAATACTTTTTCGAGTAAAAAAAAAA
>CAIGQZ010032926.1:3315012-3325919 GCA_903798205.1 Danio tinwini | reverse complement strand
CAGTGCAAATACAATGACAGTGTAAAATACAGACAGTGCAAATACAACGACAGTGCAAAATACAACAACATACTCACAAAAAAACAAGACAGTGTAAATTTGGCAATGTTGACAGTGATGCGTACGATGGATAGGTGTACACATAGTTGTAGGCAGTATTGTTTAAGTATGGATTGGTTAAAGTGCAGTGCATGCTACATCTTAATGGTGTGCAGTGTGGGGTATGGGAGAGTTTGTGTGGGGTGTGTTAAGTGTTCATCAGCCTGATAGTCTGAGGGAAGAAACTTTCCTTCAGTCGGCTGGTGCGTGACCGAATGCTGCGGAAAGAAAAATTGGATAGAAAAAGTATTTATAGGTCTGATCATCCTGCCATGAACTTACTCTACTCAATCTTCACATGAGCTGATCTCCTTTCTTTGCACGTCTGGATTTGTCAAGATTTAAGTAAAGTAAAATTCCTTAAATATTTTTTTGTGTTTATTACAATGTCTAGAACACATACATTTTTTGTTATTTTTTTATTTAGAGCTTATTATGTCTATGTTGTAATTTTACAGCGTTAAGTAAATGTGGTAGCCTGTTGCGTTGTTTAGGGACAGGCGTGAATGGTCTTGAATGTGAACCTGTTATGCTCTGGGGAGATGCATGTGTCTCTTTTAGTATAAGTAAAGACCATAATAGGCCATTCAGATAGTGTTGTTTGAATGTAGTGGAATTTAGATTAGCATTTCCATTGAAATGGCATCGAAATTGTCTGCAAAATGTAAGTCAGCTACAATATACAGTTGAAACCAGACGTTTACATACACTGTATAAAAAGGCACATAACCATTAAAAAAAGTCAGATGTTAATGTGACTAAACTTTTTCTAGGTAAGGTAAGATTATCAAATGTGTTTCTGTTATGCTTAATAGCAAAATACTGAGAGAGAGATTTTTGAGAAATTGTTATAACTTTTCTTGAAAGTCAAGTTTACATACAATAAGATTATTATGCCTCTGAAAAAGCTGAGATGATGGTGTCAAGGTTTTGGAAGTTTCTGATTGGCTAATTGACAATATTTGAGTTAATTGAAGGCACAACTGTAGAATAGTGTTTAGGGAAAACCTCAAACACACTGCTTCCTTGTGTGACAACATGGGAAAATCAACAAGCCAGAATCAACAAAAAAGCCAGATTAGAATTTGCTAAATTGCACTGGGAAAAAGACTAATTTTAGAGACATGTCCTGTGGTCTGTTTGGCCATAATGACCAGTGTTACATTTGGTGGACAAAAGGGAAAGCTTACAAGCTTAGGAACACCATCCCAACTTTGAAGTATTGGGGCGGCAGCATCATGTTGTGGGGTTGTTTTGCTGCAGGAAGGACTGGTCTACTTCACAGCATAGATGGCATAATGAAGAAAGAACATTATGTAGAAATACTGAAGCAACATCTCAAGACATCAGCTGAAATTAAAACTTGGCCACAAATGGGTCTTCCAAACAGACCATGACCCTAAGCATACTGCCAAACTAGTTAAAATGTGCTTTAAAGACAACAGAGTGAATGTTTTGCAGTGGCCATCACAAAGCCCTAAACTTAATCCTATAGAAAATTTGTGGGCAGAGTTGAAAAAGCTTGTGCGAGCAAGACAGCCTACAAATCTGACTCAGTTACACCAATTCTGTCAGGAGGAATGGACCAAAATTCCTGCAAACTATTGCGAGAAGCTTGGGGAAGGATACCCAAAACATTTGACAAAAGTTATACAGTTTAAAAGCAAAGTTAAAAAATACCAAGGAAGTGTATGTAAACTTTTGACTGTCTAGAAATTAATAAAATAAATAAACAAATAAATAAAAATTCTCTCATTATTCTGGCATTTAGCAAATGTAAATCATTTAGGTAATCCTAACGGACCTAAAATAGTAAACGGTTAGTATGATTTACCACCAGACATTTTTTTAAAAATGGTATGTTCCTTTTTTTTTAGAGTGTATGTAAATTTCTGGTTTCAACTGTAAGTGCTATTAGTGTTATTCAAATATTTAATAAATTTTTTTCAGACTTTCAAAGTTTCAGAATGCCAAAAGTGCAGAAAAGCCATCTATTCAGTGTGCAGGATGTGATTGCTGCAGTCTAAAATAGAGAGAGCGATTTTGATATGTGCAAGTAACTCAGAGAATGAAGATGCAGGTGAAATGGACAAAGAAAACCACTAACCTATTGACTGCCCATGCAGCCAATGATAATGTGGACATCAAGCCCCAAATAAAACAAACACACGTGCCCTGTCACGTTTTGATTGTTAAAAATGAGTTTATCATCCCATTACTGATTTTTCTGGTGCAGAAATCCCCAATGATGCCACGTCTCTCCCTTGAGTTGAGAGAAGAAAGAAATTGAAACTTACCTAGGTGCTGGCCTGCATGGAGTTCGTTCCCCTGTGGTATTAAAAACTTGCACTATTGTCAGGCTGTTTTGAACCTCACATTACTAGCTGCATAAGATACCAGGACACATGTGTAGCTCGTTGGCATAAGAGAAACAACAATGCAACACATGCTGTAATAATCATTTCACTCCATGCTGGTAGTTTTGTAGATGCAAAGTGGGGCTAAGTGGTGACAGAGTACATAGGGCCATATCTCAATTTAGGGGCCGTGCCCTCCACTGGATGCCTACTGGAGATAGATGGCTTTGCTCTCTCTGACTCTTCATCCTCCATTTGCCCTATCTAACTTCATCCATTCCGCTACCTGTGCCCTTTGCCTCAAAACACTGGACCTTCATCATCCTCATTAGACAACAAGCAAGGAAATTTTTTGAATGCTCTTTAATCATAGAAAAACATAGTTCCATTATGTTAAAAATTGCTTTGTGTTCCTCAGAGATTCAAATAAAATATATCAACAACATTTGTCCTATGAGGACATTTGTAGATCTAAATATCTCATGCAAGCTACTGAATGAACTTATTTTGTTTTCTAAAGTTGATGTTGAAATCATACAAAATTTATAGAGTTGGAGTTTTGGAAACTTTCTTTTCCTCCTCAAAGAAAATTGTATCTGCAAGGATATTTTTTTGGAAAGAAAAAAAGTGCCTGATCATTTTCATTGCTTCACTTACTTGTTTTCAATAAAATGTCCTTGCGGATTCCATTCTCTTTGACAAATATCCCCTAAGGGCAAATTTGAACTGCTGGTAGTCCTGGGGCTATTGGTCTTTGGTTGGACTGTCATCATAAAACAAGTCACACTGCAGAAAAATGAATAAAAACCTTACGACAGTGCCAGACCTTCATCTGAGGGAAAATTTGCTCAAAATGGCCATTAAGTGACTGTCAGCGAACATATCAAGCCAACAATCAAAGACCACCAATTTTAGCCCAGGGTTAAAAATCATTTAGGATTTCTGAAATTTGTCTCTGATGACCAAATTGTGGCTGAAAATCCAATGTAAGCAACTTAGGCAGTATATTATGTTTCCACAGACAGAAACCAAAATAAAATGCAAATTATATTTCTTTTACAAAGCTGAATTTTAGAGGTCTATCCACTACGCATCAATTGGAAGTGAATACAAAAAAATTTTACAACCAGGGCTGGGAACTTTTTTAAGCTATACTGATTCAATCACTCCTTCAGAGCAGCTAAAGCAGCAAAGGATATGTTGCCTATATAAGAATGAGCAATCCAGCAGTCCCAGTTTAAATGTATCACTGTTATTACTGGGTGTGATGTTTAAAATAAATTAACTTAAAAGTGGTTTAAAGCATTTCTTTTTTTGAACCAATAAAACAGAAATAATATCATAAGACTTTAAAATGTGTATTTAACAATTGTTTTGGACTGCATACAAAACTTTGACCTGAACATGTTAGAGCTGCAGTCTAAAGTTTCTGGTTCACTGTCAAATTTCTCACTAGCTGCAGGAAGGGTTGGTCAAAAAGATTATCCCTTTTAAAGAACTGTTAAAGAGCCCCTATTACACATTGAAAAGGGTCATATTTCGGTTTTATGGGTCTCCAACAACATACTGATATGTATGCAAGGTCAAAAAACACGTTCATGGTCTTATAATATGCATTTATTTTACCTAATTATCAGGTAAAAAAAAAATTTGTGAGCAGTGGAAAAAAAAAATTTGTGAGCAGTGGAACGAGCTCACGAAAGCATTTAAATCTGTAAACAAAGCAGCACGCGTCGCGTTTACAACGTTGCATTAGACGCGATATGAGAATATAAAGAGTTAACCTGATACAGTACCCGCGGTTATTAGTAACAAAACATGTAGATCATTTCTATTTGCAATCATTGCTGTGGCACCTCGTCCGTGAACTGCTATATGTTCTAAGGGCTTACCTGTACTCTGCTTTTCTAAACGATCACATCCCCAGCCGGGAGGTTGTAGCATCCTCTGTCCTCTGACAAGCTATCTCTGCGGGCTCCCGCTCTCCATTCGCAAGCCTTTTCAGTGCTGCTCACCAGCCCGAAGCCCAGAGTTCAGCAGCCTGCCGGTGTACCTAATAATTTGTCCTTATTTTGCCTGCACCCCTGGTGTCTTGTCTGTCCATTACAAGATGGAGGAAGAAACTAATGCATGAGCTGTGTAGTGATAGATCGCCCATTGTAAGCATTCAGATTTCTGAACGACTCCTTTCCCCTCACACTTCCAATATAATCCAGGTAAACACAACGTCTTCATGAGCGTCTTGCTGCTGTGTTAGTGGGCGGGGCCGCAGGTTTAAATTTTGACGGTCTGCGCGTGCAACCATTATGTTTCGTAACGACGTCACGCGGAAACGGCTGAAGACTCGTTATCAAGACGATTCATTTAAACCACCATGAGGCGACTCTTTTATAGATGAATCAATAGTTTTAAAAACTGTCCACTTTCAGATTTAAGCTTTAGCTGGATATTTTACTTCACTAAGAGCTGTTTCAAAAACCCATAATAGGGGCTCTTTAAAAGATCCTTTTTAAAATATATAATATGCAGGTAAAAATGGAAAATATGATGATTTCTAAGTAGACCACTGGATAATTATTTATTTATTTATATATTATTCTGGTGCAAGGTCAAGAATTGTTTTAAACCTCAGTACGGAACTTGACAGTGGTGTTCTTCATCTTTTGTTTGTAGACCTCATCAAACTGTTCATTTTGTGCCACAGTGAAGTGATTTCTCCAGTCTCCAACTTTCCCTACACAAACAAAAAGAAAATCAAACCGAGTGGAAGTAAAGGATTTAGATTCAAAATTAGAGGTTTTATTGACCTTTCCGCATGAAGGGTGAGATTTTGAAGTCCATGACTGGGATAGTCGAATAGTTGGTCATCTTGTTCTGTTTCATTGCATCAAACTGAACTCCCTTTGTTATTCTCTCCCTCTCTTCGGCTGAAGTGGACAATCCCAAGAAGGAGCACAAACGTTCCACCTCATGTCCAGTGTCCTGAGCAAGACATGTACATTTTATATTCCTTACTTTTTTTTACTTTATTAATATTTTTGCTAAACTTTCAACTTCATAAACTTGACTTACTTCAACCATATCCTCATAGAACATGTACAATATGTTAGAATATGTTTGTTTTTTCTTCCAATATCCATCAACATGATCATACCAAGGACCAAATACATCTATGGGAAACATTTTAAAATTCAAAACAGATGCAAGTTTCATAATTTAAGGGGTCTCACATAATATCTTTACCCTCCAAAAGTTTATGTAGTAAAATTATATAAAATTATATATTTTCTGACAATAAAAAAACATCTTTTTGAACAGATAGTTACTGATGCTGAGTTTTGCTAAATAGCCCAGTTACAGTTACAAGTTTCTTATAAAATTTAGTTTCAAAATCAGACAACATGTCAGAAACATGTCAGTTGTTACCAGTAATGATCATGAATCTATAAAACAAATGGCATGTGTCCACCAAAGATTCTTTAAAAAAGTTTAGTGTTCTCTCAGTTGTTGTCAAAAAACCCCAGAAACAAATCTTGAGTACACCTCTGCATTTAAAAAGAAAGCCTAAAATTTGTTGGTAAAAACATGGCCAAAAACACGTAAAATTTTTAGGTCAAACAACAAAGGACCTGATTTTTGTTTTGAATGAGAAATATTATCCCTCTACCACGAGTAATGTTAGTAATATAATGTTGATTAGTCATATGTAGGCCCATTAATTCTGTTTATTTACTTGAGTAAATGTGTGTAAATCCAAATTTATTCGGTTTTTAAATTAATTACTGTAATATTATTGACTAATATGAAAATGTTGATCTGATTTATGCACAATGCAGTTTGTAAAGTAATATTTTCGGTCTTTTAGTACAGATATTATATGAGAGACTTGCTTTGTTTACCAAACAAAGTAGATATAAATGGATTTGCATTTTAAACATTAAATAAAAGTTTAAAAGGTATTATTTTTTATTTCACATATTAAGGTTTTAGTTATGAGACTCCCAAAATAATTCTGCAGAAATTCGCAGATTTTTACCAAAATTCTACACAGAAATTGCAAATAATGTCCGCAGATTCCATCTGGCCCTAGTCATATGTTAATGGCATTTGCGTCATGGATAAAGTCTAGTTTTAACGACAATACTTTTGATTAGATATAAATACAGGGAACAGTGTATTAGAGGACCACCTTGTTCTGTGGTAAGTGAAAGAAGAAAAGGACAGAACTGGCTCTTCCTGCAGATGAAAGTGAGGATGAGATGGGTTTTAGTGACCATGAGAATGATGCAGATTGCACATTTGATAAGAGCAGTGATGGAGAAAGTTCAAGTAAGTTAGCTCTGACGCAGATAAGGAGGGCGTAGTATAGTTGTAGCTACATTATTCTGATGCATCTGGATATATTAGACTTGTTACCAGGTAGCAAAAAATTCTGGCCCAGATTTGGCATAAAACTGACACAGCAGGCATTTATCCGGCACTGGCATACAGCATGTGGGCCAAACATGGCCCGGGTATTTGGCTCAGATATAAAAAATTTATATGTAGACCATGTAAGTTTGGCCTATCTTGACCCACTTTTAAAATACATTTAAATTATATTTGAGTAAAGAAAAATTTCTATCAATCAGGTTGCTTTGAGAAAAAGCATGGCCATAATGCTTCATGGGTTTATCAAATTCATTGCAGTCGTGACACCAACATATCTGGCTTAGTTCAGGCCTACATATCATCATTGAATCAGTCATTCTGCACTTCAATAACTGTCTGGTTTAGCTCAGCTTCCAAATCCGACCTCCGAAAACTACGTAGAATAGTTCAGACTGCTAAGCGAATCATTGGTACAACCCTCCCTACTCTCCAAGAACTGTACTTATCCAGAGCGAGCAGAAGGGCTGCTAAAATCACTCTGGACTGCTCACACCCAGCACACTGCCTCTTTGAACTTTTACCTTCTGCTCGACGCTACAGAGCACTGTGCACCAGAACAGCCCAACACAGAAACAGTTTCTTCCCTCAGGCAATTCAACTCATGAACGATAATAATTGTGAAACCAACATCACTACTTGCTATACACTTTTTATACACACATACACTTATTTAACAACACACTTTAACAAAGCAGCTGCACATATAACGTTGTATATAGTAATATACCTGTACATACACTTGTCAATAAATATATTTATTATTTGTTTTTTGTCCTGTCTTTGTAATTCTATTGCACTGCAGAAGCTCTGTCATGAAAACAAATTCCTTGTATGTGTGAACATACCTGGCAATAAAGCTCTTTCTGATTCTGATTCTTATGGAATATATACTTGGCTGAGACTTGGTCCAGATATGGTCCATGTTTGGCCCTTGTATGGAAGCCAGACTTGGTGCAATCATGTAGCGTAATTCACTGAGGCATGTGGGCCGAGCAGAAGCTGATTGTGTGGGTCAGAGGAATGTTGCTATGTGGTTATATATTTGTTTTAATATTTACTGGAGGAAATATTTACAACAACTGTAGGTTGTATACATGATAATACGATATATTTGTTTTTAATAATATTCTGCAAAAAAGAATGGAATAAATGAAAGCGGTTGGATTATCAGTTGTTGGAAAGTATGTATGTGGAGTCATTTATTAGTTCTGTATTAAAGCTTATAATACTGCATTATCAATTAAATAATTTCAAACAACAAAATTGTTAATTATAAGCTCTAAATTAGAAATATCTAAGTTAGATCCACTATTGGACGTTGTTGCCATATGGCAACATATCATACAGTACCTTAACCCCCCCCCCCCCCCCATTTTTAATAGCACTTCAACTTAAGGCATTCTAAGAAAAGAAAAACAAATCAAATATTTTTTATAGATCTATCACATTGTGTGCAGTAGAGGGTTATTTGCATTATGATTTCTCTATAATGCAAAGAATGAAATATATAAATACATATTTTGCCATATTTTAAGATGTTCATAACTCATTGGCAGTGTTTCAATACAACAAAACACAGTCTGTAATGAACAATCTGTAAACATTCTTGGTTGAGCTGTGGACTGAAAGACACTGACAGTTTTAAGTTATCCACGTCCATATATATTTTCCCTTTTCTTTGACAAAATTTGTTACTTACTTCTTCCTTCCATAAATTTTTGTAAGAAGGTGTTCCAGTCTCCTGGTTCAGGCTGTCCCATGTTCATTCGATCAAAATGAAAATACGAAACTGCATTGTCTTTTGCATTCCGAGCTACATACACAACCTGGGGGGGGGGGAAGCCACAGATGAGAAAGAAAATTCTGCCATGACAACTGTAAGATAGATTAGTATATGTTAATGAATATGCATATGGAAATGATGGTGTGTTTGGTCTTGGCAGAAAAGATCTACTACAGTACGTTGCTGCTGCTTTATCAAATATACTTTTTTTGCACAGCACTGAGCCATGGGACAGCATGTTTTACTATCTATCTGTGCCTGGAGTTCCTTGCTGACTGGCTCTAGTGAACTGGATTATGTGTGCAATGAGATACTTTGCAGAATGACCTAACACTAGTTAAGTGATTCTAAAGTGGGTTGCATGATAATGAGTAGGGGCATGGTGAACAATCAAATAAGAAGCCATAAGCCTTTCAATTATTTGCAACTCCTGGGGTGATTGTATTAAATTAATGGCAGAACAATAGCGTCTGTTGCAGCAGATTGATTTTATGTCACTATGTTAAACTTTCCGCCACCTTGACCTTTCCGCACTCTCGTACACTAAAAATAAACACAGGTAATGAGTGTTGAATGAGTGGCAGTCTCCAAAATTAAAACCTAGAATGGACTTGCTGTGCTCTCCCATCTCATTAGGCGAGGTTAATACTGAAATTACTCAAATGTGTCATGGTGGCGCAGTGGGTAGCACAATCGCCTGAGAGCAAAAAGGTCGCTGGTTTGAGCCTCGGGTGGGTGGAGTTTGCATGTTCTCCCCGTGTTCGTGTGGGTTTTCTCCGGGTGCTTTGGTTTTCCCCAGAAGTCCAAAGACATGCGCTATAGGTGAATTGGGTGTATCCCTAGTATATGTGTGTGAATGAGAGTGTATGGATGTTTCCCAGTGATGGGTTGCGGCTGGAAGGGCATCCGCTGCATAAAACATATGCTGGATAAGTTGGCGGTTCATTCCGGTGTGGTGACCCCAGATTAATAAAGGGAATAAGCCAAAACGAAAATGAATGAATGAATGAAAAATGATATGGATGTTAGACTGTTTTTATAGGCCTATTGGTTTGTATATTTTTAACAACTTAAGTTTAATTGGGCTTCCAAATCACTGACATTATTATTTTGAAGGTCTTGGGCTAAAAAGTTGAAGTCCTGCACTAGTGTACTAGATTATGTGTGCCTGGGCTACCATAGTAAATATCTTAACACCAGTGGCCTATTTGACTGTTACCTCTTTTTCACCAAGGCAGATTGAATGCTTGTTCAGAGCCTAAGAACTGATTGCATTAAGGGCTAAGGGTAGGATTTTCATGAACTACAAGATCAACAGATTTTACGGTTTTACATGCGGTGGTACAAACAGCATGACACTTCACACAGACACACTAGCAGAGAAAAACAGGACAAAGCATAGTGTAAGGAATAAGCAAATAAAATGTGTACACAAAATGTGTTTCAGTGAAATAACCCAAATACATTTAAAATAGGTATCAAAAGCTGGATAGACGTTTGACACCCTAATATAACCTATTAAAGCACAAAGTCATAAACATACAATTTTGGCTTCAGTATAAACCCAAACCCAAGAGTAAATGTGGAGCTTGAATTAAAACTGATGAGTGCTTGCTTGAAAGCAATAAACAGACCAATGGCAAGAGTAAAAGATTATCATCACGTATGTTAGATGTTGTTTTTGGATGGGTATAGGAAAATGTCCTGTAGGTTGTTATCTTGAGGGGCAAAGCAAAACCTTTTTGCTAAGCCAATATAAACCACCCAACAAGCAAAATTCATGTGGCTCAAATCCGGCCCACACCAGACACTTACATCTGGCCCACATACTGCATGGAATGATGGCACTTGGGCGGTCCACTCCTGTTTGCCAGATCTGGGCCACAATTAAGCCATAGCAATATCACATATTAGCCAGAATTCAACTAAGTGAACCAGAACTGACCCTATTCTGGGCCACAGTTTGCTTTTATTCTGGCCCAAATTCAGCCCACACCTTACACTTGCTGGGTGTGGCAAAGTACAATCACAGCATGCATTGCAGTATAAATATATTCTATAGCTTATTGATGCTCCAGTTTTCATTATTTGCTGTTGATTCTGCTGTTTATGTTGACGTTGTTGATTTGATCACTTTTAGTATCCTGTTTGTGATGTTTGCTTTAGGCTCACAGCCACATTAGACAGAGCTTACTGTGCCAAATATTTGCTAAAAGTGGCCCACGTATGTTTTAAGA
>CAIGQZ010032926.1:3277906-3306778 GCA_903798205.1 Danio tinwini | reverse complement strand
ATATATATATATATATATATATATATACATACATATACATACACACACACACCTGTAATTATACTGTAAGTCTATTGGCAACTATGGTAATTGTGTGTCAAGTAACCTTCATTTTTTTATAGCACTTTATACAATGTAGATTGAGTGTTTGCCTGATCACGCTTGTAAAGCAGCTTTGACACAAAGTCAGATAAGAAAATTTCATCATTGTGGAACATATTAAAAATCAAGCAGTAAGCAGTGAGAGTGGTACAGTGATAGAATGTAGGGTGTAGTTCTAGTTAGTTACAAAAGAATTCAGTTCAGCTCAATATAAATACCACTGTAAGGATTTATCTACAGGGGTTTTGAGCTGTATAGGACTGCCGAAAGACAAAAAAAAAGCATGTTTGTTGAAAAACAGTACGATTTTGGCCTATTACAACCTTCTGCCACTTATACCAATGATAGAAATCAATATATTATAACAAAGTTAGAAAACCATTAAAAGTAATTCACAGATAGTTTGCAATTTCAATGGTTTGAAAACAAAAATGCGTTATAGTTATACTTTAACTGGTAACAAAAGAGATGTATGAAATATCAAAACATAATTGTACCCAGCTTAAATGTAGAAAGTTACCTGAGAGAAGGAGGGAGGAGAGCTAGGAAAGAGCAAAGCCCCAAGAAAGAGCAGTATGCACCCTGTGTGAAAGGGTCTTAAAGTGCCACTGTCTTCTACAAATTGGAGTGAGTGGGCAAATGGACACTAGTGCCCACTTGGAATATTGCATCACACAGTATGGCTTGGGTAAACACCCCCAGCATGTTCCGGGATTTTATGAATGTGGTCCTCTGAAAACTGACATCGGTGAACATGATTAACTAGCTACCAAAATAGCAAATGAAAGGCATTATCTTTAGTGGTCTTGTCATTATTTCATTGTACTTAAAGGCTAAAAATGGTAGTATCTTAATACTTGTGATTCACTGGGCTTTATACCATCTGGCAAGAATCCACAATGTGATCAAATTGATAAGCTTCAATTTTATATACTATAAGTAATGAGAGCTTTGCTGGTTTTAGAAAGAACTTTGAACCATACTTTGAGTCATACACAATACTTCACATAGTTAATACTTCACTATGCACAGTAGAACTAAATGTACAAAGGGAGACTTTGTCCAGAGACACTATCTGATCCTGTTATTAATTTACTAAATATTACATAACATGTCAGAGGTCTGTTTGGAGCAGTATTTACATCAGTGTGTAAATTTGCTAATTTATTTTACTGCCATTGTTACTATTTGACTACATTGGCACACTGCATTAAATGCTCCCTTCTTAGCTCCCTGCTTTTTTTAAAATAACCATTTATATTTCATTGGTTTTCATTAATATTATTATTCACTGCAGCATCATTAATAGAGCTAAGCCAGCATCCCTGTTGTTATTTAACCACAAATCACCACAAAATTACAATAAACAGCTGTTTATACCTTGAAGCTGACTTCCTATTTTAAAATGAAATAACATATTTTGAAACATAAGAGCTCTTAAAAGGTCTATTAAAATATGGAAAATAAAATAGATCAAAAACAACCTTAACACTGTAGCTTACTTTACCCTAAAATTGTAATTAATTTACTGACCTTCAAGATTTATCCTTCTTCTGTTGTACAAAATAGAACACATTTTTAAGAATGCTGGAAATCAAGGGCCTGTTCCATGAACCAAGCATACAGAAAAAGCCAGGCTTAATTTGGTAAGTCTGGTTTATTAATGGCGGATTCGGTTTCATAAATCAAATTCACAATAGTTCAAACTCTGGCAAGTTAGGCTGGGAAACTAACCTGGTCTGGGGCAGGTTAACTCTCAGGCTAAGTCTTAAGTTCAAGCTTAATCAAGGTAATATTAACACTTACCTGCCGTAATTTGATGCCATTTTAATTCACTTAACCTCTTAATAATGATTAAAACTTTATAGTCACTTCATAGTAAATATATTTATACACCAAACATCTTTAAGAATAGAATGATAATGCATTTAAATTCAAATAAGTTTATCCAAACAAAACTAATACAAACATTTCAACTACATTTATATATATTTTTATGTTTCTGTTGTTTAATATTGTGTAATATTTTCCCCCAACATATTAATTTGGATGTACAAATTTTTGGACTGATCTTCAGTTTATTTTTTGTTAGATTAGTTCCAAATTTTGCTTTGGTACTGAATGTGTGTAATGTATATGCACAAAGATATTACTGTAAAGCGTCCTCTAGAAAATATTAATTTAAAAAAAGAGATATTTTTACTTAGCAATATGAATAAGAAAAATTTTAGAAAGAAAATAAAATTAAGAAAGCACTGACTGATATAAAGAAGTAGCCTACATTTCTTGAAGAATGACTTTAAAGCTGTAAACCCTGAGTGGAATAATCGGGGGATGGATCCGGGCCGAGCAGTAGCCTCACTTTAATATGAAGATATTTTCCCACAGGCCGCATGAAACACAACAGTCAAAGGGAAAGCAGCAATTTGCAGCGCTTTCGGGAGCAAAATGTAAAAAATCCCCATGCTTGTGCGTGCACGGATCTTTGTAGCCTTTATTTTTTTAACTTAATGTGCTGACGTTAAGCACATTTTGAATGTTAAAGGGAGCCTGCAATGTGTTAAAACTTTTTCTTGCAAGCAACAATTGGTACTAAGCGTGCATTCTCTCTTTCTCTCGCGCACACATGCACAAGCACAATTTCAATGTATTGTGACAAATATTTAATTTAATGTTAATAGGCCTATATAATGGCTTATATTTTAAAATCTGCAATTTCCTGTCAGCTTTCTCTCTTGCTTTGTTGCAAATCGTGCTGCAGTTTTTGATTATTATGTTTAAATTATATGTTTAAACTCTAAAAACCAACGCTGCTCACTCGCTGTAAACAGCTGCATCTCATTTCAGAGATCTTTCTGCTCTCGTAGTTGCCATGGTAGCACACAATATAATCGATGCAGCTATGCTCGACCTTCAGGGTTTCACGACAGTAATGTGCATGAGCAGTTATCTAGATCAGTGGTTCTCAAACTTTTTTTCACCAAGTACCACCAGTATTAAAGTACAGTAGCAAAGTAGGCCTAATTAAGCAGATACAGTTCAAAAACTTGGCAGATTAATTATTTTTATTGAGAATATTTATGACTGTCAGCCACTTTAAACATTATAAATAGTTTGAACATTAACACTGCACTGTGCTTACAGGTAAAAAACTTAATAAAAAGTCAACATTTTAATTAAAATGTGCTTTTAAAAGTTAATTAAAATGGCACTATTCTTAAAAAGTAAAAATGCTGTACCTAAATGTAAAGTATTATCATATAGTAGCCTATTCTTCAAAACCTGGAAATGTTCCTTGGACCTCATAAATATAGGCTATATATTCATGTATAAAAATTGAGACATTTTTAAATATACAAATAAATCATATATACATGCAACATATATCTTTGAAATCTAAACATTAACTTGTATTTTAAATATATGAATTGGATTTACATACTTAAATTGAAAATTAGATCTAATTACTGCACATTAGAGTAGGCTTTGTGTGTCAGAAAAGCAAGTGATTAAACCATACCTGTCAACATTGGTATATAAAAATATGGGATACGCCCCCAACAACCATTACAAATATGGAGAGGAAAATAGCTTCAAATGATAGAATACATAACAAACATTAGAAATTTGAAAATAAAAGTGTTATTGTACTCGTCAAAAGGTTAAAAGTGTGTTCATTTTTTTACTTAAATTATTCAGAGATTCCTCCGCGTACCACTAGAAGAAAACACCTTCTCAAATGTGTACCACCGTTTGAGAACCACTGATCTAGATTATTTAAACTGAATTCAGATTTGTCAAATCAAATGATCTTCAATATGCTGTTATGGAACCAATTTAAGTGTGGACGTTTAGCTCAGCTTATTGAAGTCAGGATTTTTACTTTAATCCCCGCTTTTCTAAATGACTTTTATGAAACAGTCCCAAGATAGTTTACTGTAGTATTAGAATTTTGAGCAAGGAAAAAATACCATGAACATGAACGTGTAACGGTGGTGATGTACAATTCAGTAAAAATTGTTGATTTGTTTAAACAATAAAGAAAAATAAATAAATAAACCCCCTAAAAAACATTACAGAGGCAGGATCCGAACCTGGGTCTCTTGGGTCGGTGCCTTGCGATGTAACCACTCGACCTAAAAAAAAACTTTTTTCCACAGGAGTGTTGATACAAAGTGCCGCACAACAGGGAATGAGTGTGTCATGCGAGTGACTGTGGAGTCCGTAGGAACTAGCGTGGTTCAGGTCATACCATATGTTCAGCTCTCCACTCGGGTACTTTGTTGACAGTTCTCACAACAGACTTGTCCTCCGGAGGATACAATGTTTTGATGGGAAGGCTTTTCACTTGAATGTTGCAGAGTTAAAGAACTGTCACCCACAGAGAAAATATCCAGGTAACCCAGGTTTTTCATTTTTTCTGATAAATCACCCCTGCGGAAGTTAAGGCTGGTCGGTGTTTGAAGATACAAGTCGGGGACCCCTCTGGAAAACAAACCAGCAAGGTGTAACTTCGCAGATTACAAGTGTAGATTAGTGCAGTTGCACTTTACATAAAAACAACCTCAATCACCTTTCTTTTTCAGGACACTCCACCATTCGTGTAAGTTGCGTCTCTGGAACCCTCTCTCCACCTTTGCTTCCTCTCAGACCATCATCTTCCACCAACCAACAACTCAACCAACCACAAAACACCTCCTCACTCCTCCTCTGGGTCCCTCTATTGATTCATTTTTATCGTTTTTCATATATGGAAGGTGGGCGGTCTGTCTACGGTTGTTAAACCTTGCATCGCCACAAATGTGTACAGCCAAATCTGGTTTCTAACATTCCCAACTGGGTTGAGACTGGAAGGGCATCCGCTGTGAAAGACATGCTGGAATAGTTGGCGGTTTATTCCGCTGTGGCAAGCTCTGAAATAGAGACTAAGTCAAAGGAAAATGAATGTATGAAAGAAACTGACCAAATGTTAAATGCTAGAGAGAACCAAGGAACTATGGTTCCAGCAGTGAGGTGCCAGGAAAGAGATTGGTGCCACATCTGTATAGTTGATGAAGAGGAAGCAGTGCTTAATTTGTGAATTGCGAGGTCCCGGAACAGATCGGGGTAACGGATCCGGCATGTTACCCAAGGATGGAGAGGTGTCACGCACGAAAGTGGAGAGGAGGGCGGTTGTGTCGGTGGATGGCGGAGGGATGTCGCGGACGAAAGTGAAGGAGGTTGAGGAGGGAGATCAGTAAAATGAGGTTTCAGATCAGATTTCAGAGGTGCCGGATCCAGAGTGTTCCGGCACAAATTAAGCCCTTGGAGGAAGAGAAGTGGATGCAAATTTCAAACCTTGATGAATCTCAGGAACACCAAACAGGTTGGCAGGTTTCTCCTGTAAAACAGAAACAGACAAGATAATAACTTTCAAGATAGATTGATCCACATGCCCAGTTAATATAAGGGTTTTGTTAAACTAGCCAGTGATGGCCCAAAATAACAGGAATCGAAGGGGACTGGAAAACTAAAAACAAAATTGTCATTTGGTAATTGTCAGAATTGGTGAGACTCACAAGTCTAGCCTTTAAGTCTATCTGAGAAAAGATGTCAAGAGTGAAGATGGTAGGGGTGTCAAGACTAGGGCCAAAGAGGTATGTTTTGAGGACAAAGAGTTTGTTAATAAAATTCCTCTTTACTCCAGAATCTAGAAACGCTGAGCAGGAAAGTGATGAGCTTTTATGAGTTGCATGAGCAAACCTGATAGTTCACCTCCAGACACTTGTCAAGCCATACAGCCAGTTCCACCAGAAAAAACAAGCTGGAAGGGGGGGGGGGGCATGCACATCGATCTCCTTCAAGTCTGCATGCAGACCATCCAGGAAACGGGCAGAGAGAGAGCCACCTCATTCTGCCTAATTTCTCTTACTAGTAGATGAAAGGAGATGCAAAACTCAAGTGCATATTCCACTGGTGTCCATGACACAAAATGGCCAGCGCTTGAGAAACCTCATGGAGCGGTGGATACACAGAGCAGTCGAAGCCCTTGATTATGTCTTCTTTGAAAATGTTGTAGGAGTAAAAACATTTTGACTTTGACTCTCAGGAGACACTTCCATACTCTGCCTGCCAGCAAGGAGATGACAAAGGCGAACTTGGCATGATTATCCGCATACAAGAGTGGCTTGTGAAAAAAAGTAACTGAGGGAGAAGAACACACAACAACAGCCAAGCAACAAGTACAACAGAGAGAGGAATCATGTAGCCATTCAATCACAGCTCAAGGTAAAACAGGTGAAGAGCTAATCAATAAAAAGTAGCAGATAATCACAAACAGACATCGGCAAGAGAACAAGTTGACAGGAGAGGAAAGGAAAAACAGTAAACAGACAGAATCTAATGCTACTATTCCTGCATAGTTCATACACTCATTTTATTATTCCCTTTATTTATCAGGGATCGCCACAACGGAATGAACCGCCAACTTATCCAGCACGTTTTACACAGCGGATGCCCTTCCAGCTGCAACCCAGTACTGGGAAACACCCATACACACTCATTCACACACATACACTACGGCAAATTTAGTTTATTTAATTCACCTATAGCGCATGTTTGTTGGACTGTGGGGGAAACCGGAGCACCTGGAGGAAACCCACGCCAACATGGGGAGAACATGCAAACTTCCTGCGTAGTATGCTTTATAATTTCACAACGACTTGTTTTTATATTAAAAGTTTAACATTTAAAATTTCTGTTTTGGAAAAACAGGATGTTATAATATATTTGACTATTTTCCTTAGACACATTATACAATCTTAATGCTATTTGTCAGATATCCATTTGCATTCATTCTATCTATGATCTAATACTATACAATACAATCTATCTGCTACACTGTAATGGAAAGTTTTTTCTCATGCACGTCTAATGACAGTAAATGACAATGACAGTGTAATGTCACTTGTTGAGTGACAAGATTATTTTCAAGATGAAATATTCAAAAGCATTTAAATTTGAGGATCTGGGTTAAGCAAATTTCATGTAAATGTAAAATATACAAGAATAACCTTCCTGATTAAGGTCACAAGGTTTATAATATGTATGCAATTAGTGTTGCAAGATAGAGCTGACTTTTTCCAGCTCAAAACCTACCCAAACGCACAAAAAATGTCCCAAATATACATTTTAATTCATCTAAATATAAATTTACTTAGTAACTTTGACTGTCATTATTTTTAACTATACAGCAACTAACACCAGCAGTCATAGAACCACAACATAACTGGATCACATTGAAACACTTCTCCCCACACACCCACACACTGCACTTAATGTTATGTAGGTTACACTACGTATTAGAGTATGTTTTATTTTCGAAATGGGGTATAAATTCGTCCCATTTGGAGTTTTAAATTCTTTCGAACATAATTAGGTGCTTGTCAAGCAGACAACGTTTCTAGGTTTGTTCTTGCTGTCTATTGTGAGAAAAAATGACCGATAAGTGTTATGATAAACCGCTGTGAGTTTAACTGCAGGCGCTGCGTGATGCGAGTGAGCGCGAAGGGGAGTCAAAATTGTCCGGAGACTTAGATTTTGATACTAGATATTTGAATATCTTTCCTTAACCTCATCTTGCGGCTGAGCCCATGTGGTTTGCGCTATGCACTGGTCACTCCAAACTGAATGGAGTAGGAGCACACAGTGTTTTGTTAAAGAAGTTGCATTTAAAATGTATGTTTTAAAACCGCCCAAATTTTTTGTGCCCAATCTGGCAACACTGTATGCAATAATAAAGTAATTCTAAATATTTTTTATAAATTAATAGGCTCTGCAAAAAATTATTGTTTATGTCATTATGATTAACAAATTATTGTAGTTAAATTAGAGTTCATTTAAGGACAAATTTTATATCTAATGGATATAAATATTTCAAAATAGTAACAAAGGAGCTGTTGATATTTACTTGGTGTAATTTGTTTTGAAAACACTTTTAGTATAGTATAGTTATAGTAAGTGATTTCTAAAATGTTTCTAATAGCATTTTTAGTTTAAAACACATAATTCATAAATTTCCCAGTATTGGGTTGCAGCTGAAAGAGCATCCGCTGTGTAAAACATGTGCTGGATAAGTTGGCTGTTAATTTCGCTGTGGCGACCCCTGACCCCCCTGAATAAATCACCAATATGTCTGTTATTGTACTTTGAGATGCTGTATATATGTCGGTCGGCTATACCGTGTCTATGAAAATGAAGTGAAGTGAGCCTTGTCAAATATGGTTTTACCCATACTTGAAATTGGTCCTCTGTTTTTAACCCATCCAAGTGAACACAATTTGAGTGAGAAGTGAGAGCACACAAACACACAGCTATTATTTTTTAGCAGCTAGGGAGCGATTAGGGGTTAGGTGCCTTGCTCAAGGGCACCTCAGTTGGGTATCAAAAGTGGGGAGAGATGCAAAATGCAACTCAGTCATTTTTTTAGAACCAAACTTTACATACATTTGAAGTCTCAAGATAACATTAGCCAAACACTAACTCTAATTATATAGTAAGTAATGATATTTAAAGTGGCATGCTATTTTAAGAGTTCCTTACAGAAGGCTCATTTAGTGTCAAGTACAAATAATTTAGCAAAATGCATATTTTTACGCACAATTTTTGAGCTATTATTTCTAGGGTCGGTGTGATTTTTCCAAGTAAGATGTAAGTCCTGTATTAACATGCTGATCATTGCACATTATTCAACCCAGGCTCATTCTGAAAACGTACTGCTATATATATTTCTGGAGAGCACCAAATATGTCTCAGGAGCTACGTTTTTTTTTTTAAGTTTTTGATTTCGCAAATCCACCAGAGTGCGCTGTGTACGTTTTTTCAGATCTCAAATTTCTCTTGCCAGTGCCATTCATGCCTGCTCTTCTTGTGTAAATCGAGCAGAGGCTGCTGTCGACTGATTGAATGACTGACTAATCGACTGGCCTACCCTCCTCCTTCTCTAAACCCAGAATCTATCCCTTTAAGGATGGTCTTAAACAACCAAATACCATTTTCAGATAGTGAGCAGATACTGGCTGTTTCTCAATATGCGTTCTTCAGCAGTCTTGTGTTCTCGTGTAACGTCATCATCAGCTGCCAAAGTTCAGTTCCAATACTCAAGACTGCAAGAACGGAGGAAGGGTGAAAGTTCCCGGATGTGTTCTTAATATCGAGGATGCATGGATGCAGACTTGAGCACCGAACTCCCTCGAGAAATCCGAGAAGTCATTGCAACTGGAGGTGGGAAGCGCAGCATTCCCAAGTTCAGAGACATAACTTATTTATCTCAGGAGTTTCCCTAAATGAAACGATGAATATAAACATAACCATGGACATCTTATTAAAGGAATTATTTATTATTTATTATATTATTTATTTATATTGTGCAACATATATTTATAATGTTTTTATACAGAGTATATATTTTGAAAAGGGGGAAAACAATAAGTCGTTGTATGAATGCTGTAATGTTTCAATCATTTTACATTTAAAACGCATGAAGGTCATGTGACCATCAGAAAGAACGCAGCGTCTCATTCCTCACAGGACGCGGTCTCAGTTCTCGTGGTCTCCCGAGTTCGTTCTTCCGAGGACACCTGGCAAGACCGGTCTCCACAAGAAGGCAAGTCCATTCTCTACATTCTTGTAATTGAGAAACAGCCACTGGCTGACCTCCCATTTCCTTATTCAAAAGAATGCAATCAATCTGCAATTAAGTTCTGGTGAACTTGGTCACAGACTGACTTTTGACCCCATGTGGTGGCTGGTCAGAACTGGGAAAATTTACATAAAAAAGAACAACATGAAATATCTATTCAGTCATGATAAGCATGGCTAAACGTCCCACCACTACTTTCAAACATGATAGGATGAAGGATAAAATGATACACGTACACTTACATAAACAGGGAAAATATTCTTTATACCAAACATTAATTTGCTTTTATAATCCAGCTGTAATTTGCTAATGTGTCCAGTGGGTTTTCTTATTTGATTCACAACCATAAAGTCCTCACAACATTTTTATGGTGCTAAATATTCCTTGACAGAAAAAAAAATTGTGAGCTGATAGTTTAAAGAATTGGTAATCCGCACTCATTTTTTTCATTTTAATGTTTGTTTTTTTTACATTCTTTAGGAAACAAAACCACAAACATTTTGGCCTAATGCCTTCCTCAGTGTGTAAAATAAGTTACACCAACCACCTTCAATCACATTTACATAATCAGTAATTAAATAATTACAAATCAATAAATCAATCATTAAAATGGTCATGTTACTTTCATATCCATATTATACAATATAAAAAAACTCCATAAATTTCCTTGAAAAAAATAAATAAATCACATACTAAAGCATTCAATCATCAATTTCTATTTCAACATTACCCAAACTGAATAGCAATGAAAAACACTACATATAAAACCTCTAAAATACATTACCATAATTTTTTTTAGACAAATTATTCATCCATGTTGGACCTGTTGTGAAAAAGGAATATATTTTTTATTATTAATGTCTCTTTTTCTTTTAATTTAACAATTGATTTTCATTGCTTATGGTGAAATATTAACCAAACATCTTCTCTTGAGTGTAATATGCCTTGCATACTAATGAAGCATTTTTGCAGAAGTAGATGAAGCTGATAGAAATGCAAAGGCCTGATTGTCTAAAATGAATTTGAGCTCTGCAGCTAAACTTCTTGTGAGCAGAGATGAGTTAAAACTGAACACAGAATATTTGCAGTTGAGAAGACTCATGTTTTTTAATGTTGTGCAGCGAATTTGTAGAAAAAGAGGATGTGTGTATGGGTGCGGCCAACGCTGGACTGGAGAATTATTGACAAGTGATGAATTCCAAACTCCACCTGTTAATATCAGCTGCGTATAAAAGCTGGAGTTGCGCACAGGGCTTGACATTAACTTTTTTGATCACCAGCCACAGTGGCTAGTAGTTTTCCAATATTTTCACTAGCCACAAATTTGTTGTTGGGAAAATATTTTTTATATGCATAAATATGACTTTGACATGCTAAAATTACTTGATTTAGATTTTGATTTAGATGTCCACATGCCTCCTCATTCATTTCACGTTTTGTGTGTTGTGTATGAGCAAATGGGTCATGGTTTCATAGTGTTACACTGCAAAGTTTTTATGTTACATGACTTTTCAGAACTCAAAATTAAGGATTTACCAAATTTATCTCTGACCACACCAAACAATAATTATTTTTTGGCCACAAATTTTAAATGTGTCAAAACAAGCTGAATATACCCGTATACTATACTTTTTATTTAACAAAATTAACTTAATTAAACTAAACTTAAAAAATAAACAAAAATTTCTTCCAAAAAAACTAAGAAAAAAAATTGACTTTTAAAAATAATTATTGTCATGTATCAAACATATGCACAGTAATCTGTCCTTGGTAAAGGTCTCTCAGATCACCAGTTAACTACACATACATGGAGAGTTAATCTCTAACTAAAGCAATGTTGTTGTAAAAAAAGTGATAAACCATATTAACAAAAATAACCGTAGGCAAAAGAAAGCAGGTGAAAAACATACTGTGTGTAATAATGAAAGAATGATCACACGGTTAAGGCCAATTAATAATCTGTTCAAAGTGAAAGCAACCGGTGCTGCTTGAAAAAAGACATATTTGCAGCAAGACTGTGGGTGCATGAGCAATAATTTTTTCTCTGGTCTATATGAAAGAGAACCGATCACAGTTGCGTTTCAGGCACGGTTGCTTTAACCAAGAAATCAGGAGCGCACACGCATCACATCAGCTGTTAGCGCGACTGATCAGTTTTCAGTGTTTAAGTTCAGTTCAGTTTAGCTCAGTTCAGTGTGGTTTAATAATCACTACTGAGAGTCCAAACACTGAAGAGCAATTCCATCGATGCGCAGCTCTACAGATCCCGAACCATGCAAGCCAGTGGCGACAGCGGCGAGGAAAAAACTTCACCAATTGGCGAAAGTGAAGAATTTAAAAAACCTCGAGAGAAACCAGGCTCAGTTGGGCACGACCATTTCTCCTATGGCCAAACGTCTTGTGCAGAGCTGCAGTCTAGGCGCAGAAGCTGGACCTCAACGAAGACTCGTCTGTCCTTGGAGCATCACAGGAATTAGTCTCATGCCCTCCATCATGACCACCACAGCAGCAGCTCAGGATACGGCATGGTCCAGAAACCTTGGGATCGTCTCGTCGTTGGTCTTGGATCGCATCAGTGGCACTGCATAGTCTGAGGGTCTCGAGATGAGTACCCCCAGGTGGAAATACAGAATAAGGAGAATAATTAGCGTAGCTGCTGTTCATAGTGTATATAAACAAGAAGCAAAATCGTGTGTGAGGCACATCATGCGTCATACCGCTATGTAATGCACTGAGTGTATTCACCTGCTTTCTATTGCTTCCGCAAACTCAATTATTTTTGTAAGTCCAGCTGTTTCTCGATTCTAAGATCACATTTGCATGCATATTGGGTCATCCTTATAAAACCACAATTTAAAATTATTTTCAATCAGCCATAGTGGCTAGCGGGTCTTACCCGCCAAAGCTGAAATCTAGCCGCGTTTAGCGGGTTGGCGGGTGTTAATGTTAAGCCCTGGTTGCGCACCTCCTGAATGTAATTCTTGCATTGCATTGAGAATACCAAAATTCTATGAATCGAATTATTAATTTGTATCCAATAAATTACTAGTATTTTGGACATTGAAGAAATCTTCCTCCTGATCCTTTTTATTGAGCACACATGGAATTGATTAGATATTCCAACAGATCCCTACTTCACCTTTGCAAACGGATCTAACTTCATTCTAGTTAAAAAGTGAATATAGTTATTGCACAAGACTTCTTAAAATTAAAAACGTGTATTTATATAACAAACCATAATCAAAGGTTAAGAAGTTTTTCATCTAGTTTTTCTTCAGTAAGTCTTCAGATGGCTCTTGGAAGACATGATGTTTAACATATTCTGTATTTTTTTTTGTAAATGTTTGATGTCCTGGCATTAAAACTAATCCATGGAGCCCAAAAGCAGCTGTAGCTTTGATGTACTATGAATGGGTTTCTCATACTACCTAGTAATCAAAGGGGAAACATTTGTACATTTACATTTAGTCATTTGGCAGATGCTTTTGTCCAAAGTGACTTTGAGGAGTCAATCGACAAATCAACAGAAAGAAGCAGTACACAGAGTAAGTGGCAATAATATAAAAGGAACTGTGCAGAGTAAAGGAGCGTTTTTCCTGAGAGAAGAGTTTTTCTACAGGTGGTTTGTCAAGCCCACTTACCTGTGTGAAGTAAATTTCATAAATACATAGTGTTTTTTTGTACAGACATGTCTAGTGCTAATGTGAAAAACTGGAACAGGAGTATGAGCGATGAAAGAGTATGCTTTCTACAGGTGGTTTGTAAAGCCCACTCAGCTGTGTGAGGCACACTCAGTTATTTTCGGTTATTTTATATCGGTTATTTTCACAGGTCTCCAAGTGATCTAGGAAGAGATGGGTTTGTAGTTGTCACTTGAATGTTACCAGTGAATCAGCAGTCCATGTGGGAATGGTAAAAAGGTAGATCAGTAGCAAATCTCAAGAGCTTGCAAATCTAAATGTGAGAACTTGTGATAAGAATATTTATATGTGTAGGTTGAAATGTACACTCACAGCTCTGATGTGAACAGCTGAATCTCTCGATTTGCACACACAGACAATAATCCACACAGTTGTGTTTTGAATTCGAAGTTGATGATTAATAGTTGTGTATTTGTAAAGTGACATTCACAAAAACGATTTGACAGACACACATGTGCACGTTAATTTTAAATGCAGCTTCGCTGTACAACCACAAGTCGCACTCACAACCTCTCAGGTTTGCCAGTTCAATTACAAATCTCTTTCGCTCTCACTTCTGCTACACATTTAGCGCAATCTCTGTAGCAGAACTCATTTGTGCACTCAAAGATGACGAGGCGAGGGCGGTGGGGGGGGGGGGGGGGGCAGAGGTAAAGCTGTTTTATTGGCCGATGCCTGACCAATGAACAATGCCAGAAGGCATGTGGTGCAAAAGAATAATTGCTCTGATTATTTGATTATTTAGGATTTATTGAAACTATTTTCTGATAAGATTTTTTGTTAAATATCAATAATTCTACGGAAATGTAAATACCAGTAAATAAACAGCAAAGCCAGTTTATTGGCTAGAGCCAGCCAATGAAATGGGACGTTTTTGTACTTCAGCACAGCGCAGCTCACGTTGTTGGAGGCATCGAGCAATCAGAGGGTAAGTTATTGTTTTTAATAATTATCTCTTTGTTCAATACTGTTAGCTAAGCTAAGGACTGTGTTAGGTGGTTCTGTAGTTTTATGGATGCATGGTCCGCATGGTTACTTCTGGTACAGCACGGCAATCACTGTACCCGCATGGCGCAGGAGAGGATGATAGATTACATTCGCTGTTTATAAGCGTTTCCTCAGATTACTGTAAAGGACATTTTTCAAATCATGAGACAGAGAGCTGTAACACTAAACAGCAAAGAGGAAAAGAGGTTTAAATTCTACATTTCAAGTTACATCGATCATTTGAGGGTGAGTATTATCGTGCTATATATATATATATATATATATATATATATATATATATACATATATATATAGCAATTAAACATTAGTCATTTCCGTTTTCATTGCATAGGTTTATTTTTTGACCTTTTTTATACAGACTATTTACTGCATTCAGCTCCACAAACAATTTAAATGATATATTTTAGTCAATAACCTAAATATTAACTAAATATTAACTCAAATAAGTCTTACAGACTTGTAATAAAATAGTTATCATCATAGATCCTGCCACCTAAAGGTTTTTTAACAAATTAAGTTAAAAAACAATTTTAATAAATAATTATAAAATTATTTATATGATTATAAAATATTGAATTTCCTGTCAAGCCGTTTATGCACAAATTTTAAAAGTGACATTGATTTATCTAGCTCTTTCTTTGAAATTCCTGCTTAAAGTGTAGCTCACTTATTTTGGGAATGTCCTTGTGTTTAATCTTTTTGGATTAAAGTGCTTTTATTAAAATGCTCTTATTATCCAAAATAATCTTAATCATTGTTTAAGACTTAATCAAAACACCTTCACTGCAAAAAATGCTTTTTTACTTAATTTTTTTTTCAAAACATATTGTCTTGTTTTAAAAAAAATAAGCCAAAATTAATTAAGTTTTTCCATTAAAACAATTAAAATAATCTGCCAATGGGGTAAGTAAAATAATCTTGTTTTTCCTTTCGACATTATTTCGACATTATTTTCGAGATTATTTTGTTTACCCTATTGGCAGATTATTTTGCTTGTTTTAAAGGAAAAACTTACTTAATTTTGGCTTTTTTTTGAAACAAGACAATATGTTTTGCCTGTCTAGAAAATGCTTCTTGATTTAAGAATTTTTAGATATTTGGACTAGAAACAAAATAAAAAAATCTAAGTAAGAAAAGCCTTTTTTGCAGCGTTGGTTTAGGTTTTACACTAATATATATTGGAAAGTTTTATATCATGTAAACCCCTTTTTAGCCTAAGTATTAGCCTAAAGAGTGACGTTTAAATTCCTAGAATTTGTGCTTATTGCTTTGTATTTAATAGGCCTAATCTTATGTTATTACCTGTGCTTGGCTTATCTCGTTGATCACCGGCTGCAGCTGTGGTTCAAGTCGAACGCACCTATTGTATTAGTTTACTAAATTTATACTCAAAATGTATCACCACAGTAATGTACACATCACAGAGTTCTTTCTTTCTTAGCAGCTCTAGGAAACCTCTGTTGTAAGTTCAGATGGTTACAGTTTGTTTCACAAGAGCCTAATTTCATTTGTAAATTCATGGCTGAGAAGACACTTGTGGTGTAATGCTCTATTTAATAACTGATTGACATATGCTTTATACGTTTAGATATGGAAATAGGCATTTGTATCATTGAATATAGTGGTTTAAGCAAACGCAAATGTTTAAGCAAATTAAGAGTAGTATATGAGCCCAAATTCTCTCACAACAACAACAAAACAAGCAACAACTCATCCCTGTTTAAAGTACACCAACAGCACGTTTTAAACCATGCTGCTGGATAGCAATTACATTTTGCTTTTGGGCTTTATTAATAGTTTATTTTTACATTTTTCTTCCTCAGCATCTGACTTCAGCTTGGATGGAGATTTCTTATTGGGTGGTCTTTTTCCCTTACATGAAATTGACCAGGTGACCCCTGTTTTTACCCCAGAGACTACTGAATGTTTCAGGTAAGCAAAGACCTTTTGTCGGTCAAGGTTTTTACTACCAGAACTTCTCATTGCTTTTCATATAATTTCATAGTATTAATTTTCTCACTGTTTTCAAGGTACACTGCCTCACCATCTGGCTTTCAGATGTTGCAAGTGATGAGGTTTGCCGTTGAAGAGATTAATAATTCAAGCACTCTTTTGCCCAACGTGTCCCTGGGCTATGAATTGTTTGACCACTGTTCAAATACTAGGAATTTCGTTTCACTTTTAAGTTTCATCTCAAAAAACCGATCGATTAAACCTAAAGTAAAACGCATCAACTATCATTCTGACGTAATTGCTTTAACAGGGCCATATGGAAGCACACAGACTATTTCGATTGCACCACTGATCACAATGGACCTTTTACCATTGGTAAATTTTGTACAATTTACATATACATACAATGCTAAATGAATCATTATAACAGTGTTTTCTTCTTTCAAAGGTGAATTATGGAGCTTCAAGCTCTGTGTTAAGCAATAAACTTCAGTATCCCTCTTTTGTAAGAACAGTGCCCAGCAACAAAGACATGATAAATATGATTATCCACATGATACGGTGGTTTGGATGGAACTGGGTTGCCTTTCTTGGTAGCAAAGATGCTTACAGTACAGATGGACTGAATCTGTTCAACACCTACATAAACAACACTGGTATTTGTGTGGCCTATCAAGAGGGTCTAAACCTTGATGCAAACTACAGTCAGACACTTAAAAAGATTGATATGCTTAACATCAATGTCATTGTGGTGTTTGCTGTGCCACAATATGCAGTCAACATAATCAATACGGCCATAGCGGACAACATCCGAGACAAAGTATGGATTGCGAGTGAAACATGGTCTATGAATCAGCAACTTCCAAGGGAGCCAGGAAGTGAGAAAATTGGTACAGTCATTGGCATTACAGACCGATGGTTGTCATTACCTGGATTTAATGAATTCATCTATAAAGATATTGGGACGGCTGATGTAAATGAGAGTAAATTCCAGACAAACACATGTAATCAAAATTGTGATTACTGCCCATCGTTGACCACAGAAGATATTATTAATGAGAATCCCTCATTCTCCTTCGCTATCTATGCTGCCATGTATACCATAGCTCATGCGTTACATAAAGTTTTGCAATGCGACACAAAAGGCTGTCCAAAAAACACACCATTTGAGCCATATATGGTGAGTTCAGTTAAATCCATTTAAAAAGCAATGCTTTAATATAATAATTTGCATTTATTAATGGTTTAAAAAGGTATATACATTGTAAGTCCATTATTGTTTATATGATGTATTCTCCAGCATGGACCATGCCACACTTTGAGCTAGATTTTTTTGTAGGGATGAAAAGGGGTGGTAAGGGAACAGTGGGATGAAGAAGAATGGAAGTAAGAGGATAAATAGTGAACAGGTAGGTAGGTCAATCAGGCGTCCTACAATGATGCCCAGAGACTCAGAGTTGGGGTACTGTCTTTGTAATATTTTGGTAGAGTGATAACAAGAGTGGGTAGCACAATTGCCTCACAGCAAGAAGGTTGCTGGTTCGAGCCTCGGCTTTGTCAGTTGGCATTTCTGTGTGGAGTTTGCATGTTCTTCCCATGTTGGCACGGGTTTCCTCCGGGTGCTCCGGTTTCCCTCACAAGTCTAAAAACATGTGGTACAGGTGAATTGGGTACGCTAAAATTGTCCGTAGTGTATGTGTGTATGGATGTTTCCCAGTGATGGGTTGCAGCTGGAAGGGCATATGCTGCGTAAAAACATATGCTGGATAAGTTGGCGGTTTATTCCGCTGTGGCTACACCTGTTTAATAAAGGGACTAAACCGAAAAGAAAATGAATGAATGAATGATTAGGACCCCGGGCGGCATGGTGGTGCAGTGGTTAGCACAGTCGCCTCACAGCAAGAAGGTTGCTGGTTTAAGTCCCAGTTTGGCCAGTTGTTGTTTCTGTGTGGAGTTTGCAAGTTCCCCCTGTGTTTGGGTGCGTTCTCCGGTTTCCCCCACAGTCCAAAGACATGCGGTATAGGTGAATACAATAAACTAAATTGGCCATGTGTGTGAATTTGAGAGTGGATGGGTGTTTCCCAGTAGTGGGTTGTGACTGCAAGGGCATCCGCTGTGTAAAACATATGCTAAATACTGTAAGTTGGCAGGTTATTCCGCTGTGGCGAACCCTGAAAAATCAGGGACTAAGCCAAAGGAAAATGAATGAATAATTAAGGTTCAACCTAGAAGGGAAGAGAGGGTTATAAGGATTGTTAATGGGAAGCAAGGAAATAGAAGGAGGGATGGTGGGTTCGAGAGCATGAGAAGAACCGTGCTAAAGGGCTGGTCTGCCTTAAATAAGTTTTAGGGAGTAGGTGATTGTTTCAATTCAATTCATCTTTATTTGTAAAGCGCTTATACAATGTAGATTGTGTCAAAGCAGCTTCACATGGAAGTTTATAGTGAATTGAAACAGTGTCAGTTTAGTTTTCAGTGTTTAAGTTCAGTTCAGTTTAGCTCAGGTCAGTGTGAGTTAATAATCACTACTTAGAGTCCATACACTGAAGAGCAATTCCATCGATGCGCAGCTCTACAGATCCCGAACCATGCAAGCCAGTGGCAACAGCGGCGAGGAAAAAACTTCAACAATTGGCGAAAGTAAAGAATTTAAAAAACCTCGAGAGAAACCAGGATCAGTTGGGCACGATCATTTCTCCTATGACCTAACGTCTTGTGCAGAGCTACAGTCTAGGCGCAGGAGCTGGACCTCAGCGAAGACTCGTCTGTCCTTGGAGCATCACAGGAATCAGTCTCATGCTCTCCACCATGACCACCACAGCAGCAGCTCAGGATACGGCCTGGTCCAAAAACCTTGGGATCATCTCGTCACTGGTCATAGATCGCATCAGTGGCACTGCATAGTCTGAGGGCCTCGAGATGAGTACCCCCAGGTGGAAATACAGAATAAGGAGAATAATTAGCGTAGCTGCTGTTCATAGTGTATATAAACAAGAAGCAAAATCCTGTGTGGGGCACATCATGCGTCATACAGCTATGTAATGCACTGAGTGTATGCTTTGCTAAAAAGATAGGTCTTTAATCTCGTTTTGAAGAGTGAGAGTGTGTCTGAGCCTCGGACATTATTAGGAAGGCTATTCCAGAGTTTAGGGGCCATAAATGAGAAGGCTCGACCTCCTTTACTCGATTTTGCTATTCTAGGTACTACAAGAAGCCCTGAGTTTTCAGATCTTAAAGAGCGGGTTGGGTTGTAGCGAGACAGGAGGTTGGTTAGATAAACAGGAGCTAGATTATTTAAGGCTGTATAGGTAAGAAGCAATATTTTAAATTCAATACGAAACTTAACAGGCAGCCAGTGTAAGGAGGATAAAATTGGGGTGATATGATCTTATTTTCTAGACCTGGTAAGAACTCTGGCAGCTGCATTTTGTACTAGCTGAAGTTTGTTAATAGAGGATGCTGGGCAACCAGCAAACAGAGCATTACAGCAGTCTAGCCTAGAAGTCATGAAAGCATGGACTAGCTTTTCTGCATCTGAGATGAATAGCATACTTCGCAATTTAGCAATATTTCTTAGATGAAAGAAGGCAGTTTTTGTGACATGGGATATATGATTTTCAAAGGTTAAATTGCTGTCTAATATGACACCCAGATCTTTTATAGTAGAGCTAACGCTAACTTTGTATCCCTCTAATTGCAGGTGGAGTTGTGAGAACTGCTGTGTACAGGGTTTAGGCCCAATAAGTAATAATTCTGTTTTGTCTGAGTTTAAGAGAAGAAAATTGTTGGTCATCCAGTCTTTAACATCTTTAATACACTCAGTTAGCTTAGACAGTTCAGACATCTCATCAGGTTTAGTTGAAATGTATAATTGAGTATCATCTGCATAGCAGTGAAAACTGATCCCGTGTTTTCTAATAATGTCCCCCAGGGTAAGCATGTATATTGTAAACAGCAAAGGGCCTAAAACTGATCCTTGAGGGACCCCGTACTTTACTGGCCTTACTTGTGAAAGTTGTCCATTAATATTCATAAACTAGTAACAATCAGCTAAGTATGACCTAAACCATTGAAGAGCCTGTTCTTGGACACCTGTAGAATGTAAGCGGTCTATGAGAATATTGTGTTCAATGGTGTCAAATGCGGCGTTAAGATCTAGTAGAACTAAGATCTAGTAGAACTCCCCAGAGCTGTCTCCCTCTTGAACTCTGCTCCCCACTGACTTTTTGCCCCCCTAATACACCCCACTCTCCTCTCCTCATAACTCAGACTCATCATAATCACTGCACTACTTAACATTTGCACATTTAAAAATTGCACATATTCATTGCACTGATTCATTTATTTGAACTGTACATACCTACTGCACATGTACATTTGTAAATTATGTACACATCCACTGTACATATACATTTGTAATTATGTTTATCTATCTGCACACTTCTGATTATTAATAGCAACCTGTACATTTATCCATCTATTGTAAATCTCTGTTCATAGCTAACACAACCTGTATATAATGTTGATAGTACATCCATTTGTAAATATCACCATAATTTTTCTATAACTGCACTTTATAACTTATACCTGTATCCTGCACTTGCTGCTATTGCACTCCTGGTTAGACCTAAACTGCATTTCGTTTCCTTGTACTTGTACATGTGTGATGACAATAAAGTTGAATCTAATCTAATCTAATCTAAACTAATAGTGAGATGCACCCTTGGTCAGCAGCTAAGAGTAAATTGTTGGTTATTTTCACTAATGCGGTTTCTGTGCTGTGATGAGGCCTGAAACCTGACTGGAACACTTGGTTAAGGAGGCAAAATGAGGCGTGGTCCCGCTGCTGAACTTTTGTTAACAAGTTAACTCTATATAAATATACAAAAACAAATAAACTAAACAAAAAGTAATATTAATGATATTAATGCTTCACAACAGCTTCTGGGAGAGATGAAAAAGTTGGATTTTTCACTAAATGGTCGACAAGTGAAATATGACAAAAATTATGATCCAACTATCAGTTATGCTGTTGTACTCTGGCACACAGATGAGAATTCACCACAGTTTGAGATGGTGGGCACGTATGATACATATCCAAAAACTATTTTTACCATTGACAACTCACGCTTTCCTTGGCGTAACGATTCTGTAAGTATTTTTTTTTATCTTTACATCTAAACATTGGTATTCTAAATTACAGTTTTAAACCAGATTGACATATTTCTTCAAATTAAGACAATGCTCCAGCAAGAAGGTTACTGGATTGAGAGTATGGGTGTTTCCCAGCACTGGGGGTTCATGAGTTGGCCCAATCCCAATTATATTTTTGTACCCCTACCCCTTCCCCTTAATGGGATTAATGGGAAAACTTACCCCTAAGAATTGGGACAGCACTTCAACACCTGCACAAGTCATCATTTGTCATTGCGATCTTTTGCCTTATATAAGATCAGACGATCGCGACTGCTGTAGTTATTCCAGTTGTGTTATTTTTTGGTGTTTATCTTCAGGAAATCACTGAAGGCATTTATTATGTTATCATAACAATCTAATGTGGCAATAAGATTGTAACTGTACTGTATTTACACAGTGGCCATATTCATCTATGTAAACACACGAAAACAACATTAACATTATAGCAGACACTGCAAAAAGCTCATTTTCAGCCACTTGACTGCTCTGACAGGGTGTTCGAGTGTCAGAATGTTGTGGGACTGCTTTACAGGACTTATTACTAGGGATTATAGATCGCGATTTTTATTTTAATTAATTTATTTTTTTTTTCGTTTTTTTTCTTCATTTTTTTTAAAGCATGACGGTAAAACATGAACGCGGTTATGAATATATTAAAACATGTGTTTGTTTGTCGTAAAAGTTCATAATAATGACAAAAAATATTCCTTACTTCCGGGATCAACACTACTGCTGTTGTGGCAGGTGTTGCAGAAATTTTTTTACCCCTCCGTTTTGAGTGTGGTCCTGAAAAATCTTTGTTCGAAGGGGTGTATACCCCTTGCCCTTAGCCCTATGCCTTCAAGCTAAAGAGAATTGGGACACCACTACACCTTGATGTGAACGCGCACAACGAGAAGTAGGGGTAAGTGGAAGGGCTAAGGGGTAGAATTGGGATTGGGCCTTAGTATACTCTAAGGGTTGGGTTTTGGCAGTAAGGGCATTCATCAGTAAAATATATGCCAGAGTAATTGGCGGTTCGTGTTACAGTAACACACTAACGATTGACAGGGATATTTTTTAACTATACAAAAAAACAACAAGATAAGAGAGCGTGATTCAGATTTCATCAACACTGTAAAAACATGCTGGGTTCCATACAATTATGTTGCGCCAATACACGTCAATTAAGTTGTTAGTTTATTTTTCTTTAGCTTAGTCCCTAATTTATGAGGAGTCTTTTTAAATGTTTTACACAACAAATGCCTTTCCAGCCATGACCCAGTACTGGAAAACTCAATTAGGTTAACTTAATTGTTTTTACAAATTTAAGTGGATTAAACATAAAACAATTAAGTTCTCCCCAAAAACTCAAGAATTGTGTTGATTGAGCTCATTTAAATAAGTAGTTTGAACTAGCAGCAATTATTATTTTTTTAATGAATGGCCACTACTGACACAGCGGACGAAATCTTCCCTTTTCTTCATCAGCTACGCTATTCCTCCTATTTCATTTCCTAAGCCTAGTCCACCTATTCTTAACCAATATTTCTGCTGCTTTTGTTTTCTATTTTATGCCTTTCACGTCATTTGTTTGGTTTTCATACACAAAAAAATTACGTTTACTGCACACCACTTTTTTAATATGAACATGAAGAAATTGTGTGGAACCCTGCATTTTATACAGTGTACAATTGTTAACAGTTCAATGTGTTCCCTCTGCCACCGCGTTTGCCACCGCATTTGTGGAAGTAAATGTGCCTGCAGATTTTGACCGCTTGGTGGCGTTTTTGCTAAAAAAAAAAAGGTATTTGCTAAAATCATTTCAATAATTTTTTCCCCTCAATGTACAGACAGCACCCCATATTGACAGAAAAAACAGAGAATTGATAACATTTTTGCAGATTTATTAAAAAAGAAAATCTGGTCAGCGCAATGGCCTAGTAGTTAGCGTGCTGACACAAGTTTGAATCACGACTTGAGGACATTTCCTGTCCCTACCCCCTCTCTCTCCCACTTCCTGTCTAAAATACTGTCCTATCCACTTTATGTGGTTTATTTATAAACTAATTTCGAGAGGATCACATGCTTATGATTGAACACAGCTGGTACCGCATTAACTCCGCATATTGCGCCAATCAGATGAACACGGACATACTATAAGTTACCAGAGCTTTCTGCTCCAGTCATCTTCGTTTGAAGAATCCCCTCTTCCACCCCTACTCCTTCCCTTCTCCAATAGAGCGGCTCGGCGGCCAGTGGGTAGCACTGTTGCCTCACAGCAAGAACGCCGCTGGTCCGTTCCTCTTCGGGCCGGTTGGCGTTTCTGTGCGGAGTTTGGATGTTCTCCCTGTGTTCGCGTGGGTTTTCCCCGGGTTCTCCGTATTCCTCCCACCATTCAAAGACAGGCACCATAGGTAAATTGACTAATCAAAATAGCATTCTAAGGCAACTCCTAGTCAGAGATATCCAGTAGTTCACAGTAGGGGAGTTCTCGAGACCCACCTGAGCTCAAACTCTCCTCTCGCCCTCCAAACGGGAGGAAGCCCCGGGCTCAAGGATATTCTGAGCTCAGGGCTCTCTCCCGGGACAGCATGCCAAACACGCTTTATTACCAATCATCAGCCAAGTGTGAACTCTTGAAATAAAGGCAAAATGGCCAAAAATAAATCTTAAAAAAAAGAAAAACTGAAATATGACATAGTCCTAAGTATTCAGACCCTTTGCTTAGTATTTAGTAGAAGCACTAGAGGTGTAAACCTACACTGGTCTCACGGTTCGATTACGATTATCATGCCATCGATTCTGTTCAATTCGATATCTTGGTGCATCACGGTCCATTGATGATGCTTTCCATACACAATTTTATATTTTACTTTACAGCACAACAATTCTTGTATAAAAAGTGATAAATATATTTAGATTTAAATATTATTTGTAATACAATTTGTCCTTTGAATACAAACAGTCAGATATATGAACTGTACCTTTAAAAACTCAAGTACATGCACAGAACAACATGAGCATTTATAGCAAATGTATAAAAGTATAAATATCCTGCTCGCTTTCTGAGCATTGTTGAGCGAGTTCTAACATCCCTATGATTGGTCACGCGCTTAACAGAAAGGGCTGCGATTGGCTCTAATGCTCTGGTGCTGAGTGGCCTTGTTAAACGGCAGCGGCGATCACAGCTGATCCATGATGGACGCGGAGAAGAAAAATTGCTCTGCAGACACATGCTCGCATCTGTATCAAAGGCCATGGACACCCCTGTGTAAACTCTGGCCCTGTAGCCACCCTAATATACTTTTGCTGTTATTATTAATTGAAATGTACTTGCGTAAATTCCCAATATTTCAACAAATAAATAAATAGCAGCCACTAAATTATTGTGAATTGACTGGTGCCACTGACAAAGCTGATTCACTGCTTCTTCCCCTCTCCGATCCTCGTTGGCCGCACGCACACACCTTTAATAGACAGCAATCGCAATTTAATATTAACCTTAAGGTACATTAATAAAAGAAGCTGTATTAATAATATTGTGGCTCAAAAAGGAATATAGATAAATGATATTATTAGAGTCTGTATAGTGAGTATGTGTGTGCATATAGTAATGTCTTTTGTTCATTTGTTTGTTTAATTAATTAATTTTTATTGATTTTAGAAATGGCATATACCGTATGCTGTACAATAAAAGTATGTGAACAATAACTGAAAAGATTTTTTTTTGTTTTATTTAGTTTTTTGTTTTATTGAATTTGAATGTATTGATTTTTTTATAAATCGCAATATTTCAAGAGTAATTAATTAAATGAATTAAAACCACATTATTTAATTTACTAGAAACAAAAATATAACGTTACACTGAATTCATAATTTTTTGTGTGTGTGCCACCCTAAGATTTGGCGTGGCCTCTTCTGGCCACCCCTAAGAAAATTTTCTGGGGGCTCCACTGCTGTAAAAGCTGAGAAAAGAGGAAAAGTTACCTCACGCCAACAGGTCTAAGATCCAAGAGAGAGAGAGCGAAAGAGAAATGAAGTTTACTTTCAGTTTCTCCATATAGTAAAATAGGGGCTTCTGCTGTAACTTCAGTGTCAGTGAAAGACTGTCCAGCAAACACACACACAGTGCATTGTGCAGTGTTTCTGCATTTTTAAGTAGTTGGAGTGTTTATTTACTCGATGTCGCCTCCCTCGCCATAGTAAGCTACCGCAATATAGCGCATATGAGTTAAATGATGTCAGAACGTAATAACCGGTTATGATCTAATACAGAACCGATACCAAATTGTCCATGTCTGCATCGCGGTGCACCGAAGAAACAATTAATTTTGACACTCCTAAGAAGCATCCTATTGATCTAATTCAGCCATGAGTCTTTTTTCTCCAGTTCTGTCAGGTTGGATAGTAAATGTTGATGGACAGCCATTTTAGGTCTCTCCAGAGATGCTGGGTTTAAGTCAGGGCTCTGGCTGGGCCATTCAAAAACAGTCACAGAGTTGCTGTGAAGCCACTCCTTCGATATTTTAGCTGTGTGCTTAGGGTCATTGTCATGTTAGAAGGAAAACCTTTGACCCAGTCTGAGGTCCTGAGCACTTTGGAGAAGGTTTTTGTCCAGGATATCCCTGTACTTGGCTACATTCATCTTTCCCTCAATTGCATCCAGTCAATTGCGACCTGTCCCTGCAGCTGAAAAACAGCTGCCACCATGCTTCACTGTTGGGACTATATTGGAAAGGTGATGAGCAGTGCCTGGTTTTCCCCATTCATATCACTAAGATTAAGGCCAAAAGTTCTATCTTGGTCTCATCAGACCAGATAATTTTATATCTTACCATTTTAGCAAACTCCATGCAGGCTATCATGTGTCTTGCACTGAGGTTAGGCCTCCGTCGGGTCACTCTGCCACAAAATGAATGAAAAGGGACTTTGGAAATTTGTATTTGTAATTTTGTAACTAGTGATCAGGCTGTGTTCATTGTTTGAGAACATTGAACTTAGCTTGGAGAAATGTATTAAATATTTAAAGAAACTCCACAAATGTAACACATTTTCCCATTCCCTTTTTCAAAGGTACCTTTCTCAAACTGCTCTGTTGAGTGTAAACCAGGATTTGCAAGGCAACCTGAAGGTTTTCACAGTTGCTGTTTTACATGTAAAAAATGTCCACGTAACAGCTATGTGGATTATTCACGTAAGTAGAAAAGGTCCAATCTATTATCACAATAATTTACATTATGCAGCATTTGAAAAAAATCCAGTTACAATTGACCATATTCTTCAGTGCATAAAGTTATTAGTACCTTATTGGCACGAGACTTCTTGTCTCAATTTACTTCCATTGATGCTTGATGTTGTAAACTTATTATATATATTTTTTATCTATTGTCAAAAACACAACTGTTTGTAAAGTTTAACTGTTTACTATAGTCATTTCCCCAGAGGCAAATGGATCAGAAGTTCTAAAACAATCACAAAAAAAAGCTTACTTCCATATTGCAGAATAAGTTCAATGCAGTCCAGTTATTTTAAAGTAGCTTTAGATAAAGTAATAAGACTAACTTCACTTAACATTGCAATTCCATAGCAATTCAAATCTAATTTGACCGAATTTGAATAATCTCATTCATACATTTTAGCACAATCTGCTCATCTCCAATGATGGATCGGTTTAGGAGTTTGGGACAAGCCTTTTAAATATTGTCCATCTTCATACATATTATATGGATTCAAACTAATTAGCCACTTTTCTGACAATAAGTAAAACAGTTACATTTCCTCATCAGATTGGACTAACGTGTGTAATTTTGCCTTTCAGAGGATCCTTATACCTGCTTTCCATGTGCGGTGAGTGGTTGGTCTGATGAGGGCAGTACAACATGCAAGACACGAGCTGTTGTTTACCTTGAGTTTACAGAAATCACCTCAATTGCTGTCATGATTTCTGTCTCGTTCCTTATTATTCTCCTTATTGGCATATTTGGCCTTTTCGCCTACAATTTTAACACACCCGTGGTTAGGTCTGCTGGTGGAGGCATGTGTCTCCTTATGTTGCTCTGTCTGACTATATCTAGCATAAGTGTCTTCTTTTTTTTTGGAAAACCGACATCTGTACATTGCCTTGTAAGAAATGCCTTATTTGCCTTTTTCTTCACTATCTGCCTTTCGTGTTTGACTGTCCGTTCTTTTCAGATTATTTGTGTTTTTAAAATGGCTGCTCAGTTTCCTAAATTGCACGGCCTATGGGTTAAACATAATGGCCAATGGCTATTTATTGCATTTTCTTCATTTATTCACTTAATTTCTTGTGTGATATGGACGACTGTCTCTCCTGATATTCCCATCGCTGACTCATGGACTTTTAACTACCAAACTCTTCTCATGTGTGAAATGGTAAATACTATAACTTTTACTATAGTTTTATTTATAAGCTGGTTTCTCGGTTTCCTGTGTCTTGTGTTTTCATATATGGGAAGAGATCTGCCAAAAAATTACAATGAGGCCAAATCGATAACCTTCAGTCTCATTCTGTACTACCTGAGCTGGATTGTGTATTTCACCGCATACCTCTCTGTCAAAAGTAAATACATTATGCTTTTGAATGCAATGGCCCAGATATCTAGCATATATGGAATTCTCTTCAGCTATTTCATTCCAAAATCTTTCATAATGATATTCCAGCCACAGAAGAACACTGCTGCATACTTTCAGACATCTATTCAAAATTACACTCAAACTATTAGTAGGTCCTAGACCATACCGTCTGTATGCAATAAGGTCATAATAGTCCATCCTACATGCCTCCGAGCCCAGAGAAGTCACACGTCTAGACATTGTTAACATAGGGCTTCCTTTTGGCACACTTCCTAATTACGATCACCTGTTGACATCACTTGTTTCAAATCACATCATTATTTAAACAATTTAGCGGATTACTAGTACCAACATCCTGTACCAAGTTTTTTGGAATGTGTTGCAGGACTAAATGACAGGAAAGGATGTATATTTAGAAATGAAATGCAATTGACCAGATAAAAAATGAAATATTCCATATACACCCATGTGTATTTCTTTCCACTTGTTATGTTTTGTAAAATAAGATATAAAAAATGACAATATAGTGTAAAATGAAATATGATGTAAATGAAATAAGTTGTAAGTGAAAACTAACTGTATAAAATTAAGCTATAAGTAAAACAAACGTGAAAGAAAGAAAGAAAGAAAGAAAGAAAGAAAGAAAGAAAGAAAGAA
>CAIGQZ010032926.1:3263204-3277896 GCA_903798205.1 Danio tinwini | reverse complement strand
AAAGAAAGAAAGAAAGAAAGAAAGAAAGAAAGAAAGAAAGAAAGAAAAAGAAAACTCAAAATTCAAAAAACATTACCAGAACTCTATTCATACAGTGCAGTAACCACTGGGCAGGTATCTGTCACATTTGCATCTGGCCACAGAATTTCATCTATATCACAGGTCACCACTGGTCACTGGTCACCACTGGTCACCACTGGGCCTCTTTCATTGTTTGTTCACCTTTGCCTTTTTTTTAACCCATTTCCACTCAACTGTTTCAACTTATCGCATGCTCTCTTTTTCCATTTGTTTACCCAATCCATCTCTCCGTCTTATGTTCTACCCCCTCTATTTTTCCTCCTTTACACTTCTTCTCGATACTAATCCCCACTTCTCAATCGTCTTATATTTTCTTTTTAAAGTTGTTTTCTTTGCCCTTTTCTCAGTTAATCTTAAATTGTAAGACTTATATTGTGCTCTGAAAACAATTAAGCAAAATAGATCTACCTTATGTTATACTGTAAATACTATGAGCAGCATTTTTAAATAAAACTCTTTACAGCTGAAAACTGTTAATCACAGTATGTAAGTTTGACACCCAGTGGTTGAAATAGGTATTGCATTCCTGGATCAAAACACACTCCTGCGCAGGTTGCTAAATTGAGGACCAACAGGAGCAAGCCATTGAGTCTAAACATGTTCTAAATAAAAGCAACGGCACGTGACAGAAGGAATGTTTTCATATTAAAAGGAGTTTTTTTGCAGCTGAACAACAGAAAACTGACCTGGTAAACCTTGTGTGCTTTATTCAGTGTTAAATGCTAACAATGTGAGTTTGAATGCCATTTTACATGACATGTATTGCCATACTACTAAAAGGAGCAGCAGATAGTCCACCTTAGATCTTGAAAATAAAATAAACTTTGAAATTTAACTTTAGAACTGTGAAATAATGCAAACCAGCACATTTCAGTGATTTAGCATGTACATTTAATAATGTAAAGAGGTTTAATATGCATTAATTAAATTATAAACCTTACAATTTCATCAGTGAGTGCATATTCTGTGCTTCTGAACGGCTGTATTAAAATTTCTGTCATGTTTCGTCTGGTGCAAACAACCAAATTGCTTATCACTGCAAATCTCATCATGTAGCATGTAGTTAGGACACGGGTTACAATGTAACCTGCTTACCTAATGCTTACGTTCATAATATTAATACTATTTGCCAAGTAATAACCACCTCATGTGGAACTCTGAATATGTGTCTCATTATAGGGGTTCCAACTGTCCACAGGAGGCCGCATTTCGGTCATGGATGCATGCTTTGTGAGCCTTTCTGACTGATTGAATGAAACATGTTTTCCAACAAGGCAACCGGGGGGCTGAAATATAATTGGCTAAACTGGCATTGGGCAGGTTAAAAAACATTTTTTTAAAGCAGAATATCTGACTTTAGCACTGTTTTTCAGATAAACAAGAATTTTCACTTAGCATGTTTCTTAAATATCTGCAAACATATTATGGTATTTGTAATAAAGTTTACGGCCACCTGGCCACCGGGAGGAAGCAGGCGGAGAACCGACGACGTTTTAAATAAGTATTTATTAATAAAAGGATGGCAGCTCCTCATGGAGACTGCCGTCTAAACCAAAACAAACGGACGACAGCTCCTCACGGAGACTGCTGTCAAACTGAAAGCAAAAGTAAAACAATATGTCCGGGCCCGGTCATCTTTCTCTCTCCTCTGCCATCGTTGCTCCTCCTCTAGAGCGGAGGACCGTCCGTGGGATTGGGGGGGGGGGGGGGGGTTAGGGTTAATGAGATACGCGGTAAGACCGTACATCAACCACCTCCACCCCCCCTGCCCCCACTGAGATGCTACAAGTGCCAAAAATATGGACATGTTGCAGCAGTGTGTAAAGGCAAACAAAGATGTGCCAAATGTGGAGGGGAACATGAATACGGAAGGTGTGAAACCAAAATGCTGTAACTGTGGGGGAGAACATAGCGCGGGATATGGCAGGTGTCAGGTGAGGAAAAATGCTGTAAAAGTTCAGAATGTTAAGATCTCTGAAGGAATAACATACATAGAAGCCATCAAGAAGGTTAAGTTGGATGAAAAGAAAGAGGTAGAAGAAAAGGTTGTAGACACAAAAATGAGAAAAGAGAGTTTGGTTCAGGAAAAAGATGATTCCACGATCATTGATAATAAGATGGCATTTCTTACCTTTATGGTAGAAGTGGTTAATTGCTCGGCCCAAACTGAAAGTAGAACTGAAAGAACAGGAATAATTCTAAGAGCAGCAGAAAAGTACTTGAATATAGTAGGAATAACAGTTGAACAGATAAACGAGAAAGTTATTTATTGGATCATGGCGTTAATGCTCGTGTTTCGTGCTTTAACGGACAGTCTGTCATTATAGCAGGCTGATAAAGTCTGTGAATAATATTCCCCTGAAAACTAACTGCAGAATAAAGAGCTAAATGCAAAAGTATATGATCCCTGCCTGCCAGTTCTCCTGATCTCTTAGAGTAACATGTGCAATTTTGGTTGAAACCGTTTGTCAGAAAAACTACAGCCTGTGCACCATCTTATATTAATACTCATATATGAGACATGTTTTACTTGCACTACGGCTAAAATAAACAGAAGTCTTTATTAAACTTTCTCTTTAACAGTTAATAAACATTATTTTAATGTTACACTGTCAGGCCTGTAACCAGCTTTTTGAATGGGTTATTTTTGCAGTTATTCACCTGATTTTCTATTTAATTATGAGGTATAAATATTACATTTTAGTGACATTTTAAGAACTAACTTTTGCTGCATTATCTTGTCGGATGGTTATCATAACCACACTTTTTGATGTACCAAAATATATTTTAAACCATTTTGTTAAATTGACAAATGTGCATTTAAACTGTAAGTTTAATATTAGTTTTATAAAAAAATATGAAAATTTATAATAAACTAATGAAAATATACTTTTAATATACAAATTTATTATCTTTCATTACACACACACACACACACACACACACACACACATATATATATATATATATATATATATAGTACAATTTCATCTAAATCATCTAGATTAATATGTCTAGATATCTATATCATAACTAGAAAGCTAGTACAATTTACGTTTTTCTGAATAATTTGCCTGTATTTACGTTATGACGCACATTTTATTGAGTCATTTTATCTAGTCATTTTATTTCACCAAAACTACACACATTTTATACTGTGAAAACGAATATTAAGCTTCATCAGTAGTTAGAATTATTCAGTTTCACTAAACAGTTGTAATATTACCTCATTAGCTTCAGCTCCTCAAAATAATAAATAAATGATGATGAATGATAAATGATTTTTTTAACACTTGCCGTGTGACAACAGTTTCACTCCCACCTGCCGGTAGAAACCGGTACTGCTGAACAGCTATTTAATTACCCGACACACAAGCTTTATTTTAAGTACTTGGATAAGAAAATAAATGTTATATACAACCTACTTTTTTTAAGTGCAACATATTCCAAAAGATCAGGGGCTTTTGACAATACATCAGGGAAAGCCCTCAACCCCCCCATTTATTCCCATGTTTTATATTTGATTTACTGTATATCTGACATATCTCAGTCAGTTCATGCAAGATTATGTTTAGATTGATTTTGGCCTAAATTGCTATGTTTTTAAGGCAAAAAAATAATAATTAAAATATATAATTTGCTAAGTAATAACTTCACGTGGAACTGAATCTGTCTCATTTCATCGTCTGTCCACCAGAAGTTGCATTTTTGGTCACGGATGCATGCTTTCAGATCTTCTGAATGGATGATTGAAATGCACTGTTTTCCACCAAGGCAACCCGGGGTGCTGAATTATAATTGGCTAAACTGGCATTGTGCAGGTTAAATTTACCTAAACAAAGACAGTGTTCCGGCACGTAAAAACCATTTTCAAAGCAGAATATCTGACCTCAGCATTGTTTTCAGTAATACAAGTATGTTCACTTAGGATGTTTCTTAAATATCTGCACACATATTATGGTATTTTTATGCTTTAGAAGAGTTAAAAACTTACATACAGCACCTTTAAAGTTATCTTTACAGTTTTCATGCTTGGACCACAGGATATGCAACTGGAGTTGTCAACAATTTGATGGCATACAAAAGAGCAGAGCTTTTAGCAAGATATCTACCATCGTCTGTCTGCATACATAGCATGTCAAATAATTAACTGTATTTTTAAGCACATCTTTTTTTCCAATTTTTTTTCCAGATATACAGTCTAAAAATGCTGGGTTGTTTTAACCTAACATTTGGTTCAAATGTGGACAAATAAAACCATTGGGTTGAAAGTAATTTTTAGAAATTAACCCAAATTGTTGGTTTGTCCATATTTGACCCAAAGGTACATACCAGGTCGAAAGACAAAGGTCCAGAATTTGTCCCATACATGAGCTCATTTGTCCTATTTTGACTGCTATGCCATAATAAATTGTGAAAATACATGAAAGAAGGCTTTAACAACAAGGGGAATCCTATGTTGGCTGTTGTGTCAGCGTGACCGAGGAAAGTTAAATGTGCGGGCCAGTTTGCTATTTAAATAAATGATATTTAAATGACAATAGGCTACTTTTAATTTAAAACTTTAAAACAGATTCCTATTTTTTTCTGCTGAGCTATGATGTAATTGATGATGTAAATGATAATTGAGGTAAATATTTAGGAAATGTTTTTGGTACATCAAACAATGAGGCTATGATGACCATCCACCAAGCTAATCCAGCAAAAAATAGTGCTTGAAATGAGGTGAATAACTGCAAAAAGGTCCACTTTAAAAAAAACAGAACCACTCCTTTCACCAAGCTGGCTACGGGCCTGTGGCTCAGTGGTTAGCACTGTGACCTCATAGCAAGACGGTCGCTGGTTCCAGCCCTGGCTGGGTCAGTTGGCATTTCTGTGTGGATTTTGCATGTTTTCCCCATGTTTGCGTGGGTTTCCTCTGGGTGCTCCGGTTTCCCCCACAGTCCAAAGACATGTGGTATAGGTGAATTGGATAGAGTAATTTGGCCGTAGTGTGTGTGTGTGAGAATGTGAGAGTGTATGAGTGTTTCCCAGTACTCACTGCAAAAAAATGCTTTTCTTACTTAGATTTTTTGTCTTGTTTCTAGTCCAAATATCTAAAAATTCTTCTATCAAGAAGCATTTTCTAGGCAAACAAAATATATTGTCTTGTTTTCAGAAATAATGTGCCAAAATTAAGTGAGTTTTTCCTTAAAACAAGCAAAATAATCTGGCAATGGGGTAAGCAAAATAATCTTTTTCCTCAAGAAGAAAAGCATTTTTTGCAGTGCTGGCCTGCAGCTGGAAGGGCATCTGCTGCGTAAAAAATATGCTGGATAAGTTGGCGTTTCATTCCGCTTTGGCCACCCCAGATAATTAAGAGACTAAGCCGAAGGAAAATTAATGAATGAGATACATATTATAAAACAATGAAAGTGTTCATTGATCTTGCATGCATGTCAACCTGTCGCTGGGAACACCAAATTATGACTCTCTCATAATCCATAGGGGCACTTAAAAGTTTGTTTTCATGCCTCAAAAACACTAAACTCATCTTGTAAATGAATTACTTAAGCATAAGTATTATTGGAAACAGGACCTTAAAAAGTTTGATCTCTTTCCACACTGCAAAAAATGCTTTTCTTACTTCGATTTTTTGTCTTGTTTCTAGTCCAAATATCTAAAAATTCTTATATCAAGAATAATTTTTTAGACAAGCAATACATGTTGTCTTGTTTTAAGAAATAATTTGCCAACCTAAAGTGAGTTTTTCCTTAAAACAAGCAAAATTATCATGGGGTAAGCAAAATAATCTTATGTCAAAAGAATAAACAAGATTAATTTGCTTACCCCATTGGCAGATTATTTTGCTTGTTTTAAGGAATAACTGACTTAATTTTGGCACATTATTTCTTTAAACAAGACAATATGTTTTGCTTGTCTAGAAAATGCTTCTTGATTTAAGAATTTTTAGATATTTGGACTAGAAACAAGACAAAAAAATCTAAGTAAGAAAAGCATTTTTTGCAGTGCATGTTTCAGCTTCTCATGGCAGATCACAACGATTCTGCAGTCTAAGCAGGTTTATGGTTGTCTCGCCTGTTCTTTCTCTTTCAACACAGTTGTCACAAAAACCACACTGGTGGTGTAATTTGAAAATGATTGTGTGACAAATCTAAAATATTGTCAAATATGCAAAAGTGTATGAACAGATGTAGGAACTGGCTTAAGCAAATTTAAAAATGTAAAGTATATGTGAACAAACTTCCTTAGTAAAGGTCACCGTTGTGCTTCAATAACAATACATTTTCTAAAACAATAAATTAATGGTGATGTTTATCTTTACATTTATGAATTTCTAATAGTTTCATTTGTACCATTTAACATTTGTTCTCTTATATGAATACTTTTAACATAATGGTTGTTTTGGGCAAGGGGCTGATAATTTGACACAAGTTGACACTCACTCAAAAAATGCAGGGTTCCACACAATTCATTCATGTTGTCCCAACACAAATTGATTAAGTTAACTTAACACTTTAAACAAATTTATTTGGATTGAACATAAAATAATTAAGTTGTCCCAATGAAATCTCAGAAATTGTGTTGTTTCATATCATTTTATTTAAGTAGTTTGAACAAGTAAAAACTATTTTTTTAGTGCTGTTAATCTATCTCACTCACTTTCCTTATTCCTTATTCCTTATTCCTTTCCTTATTATTTCCTTATATGATTTATCAGGGGTCGCCACAGTGGACTGAACTGCCAGTTACTCTGGCAATTGTTTTACACACTGGATGCCCTTTTAGCCACAACCCAGCACTGAGAGTACAATTGCAGACAATGCGAATAAAAATCATACCCAAATTAAAATGTGTGCTCTTGCATTAAATATATAAATGTAAAAAAAACAGATGCCATCCTGCCACTTACACTACCTTGATTTTTTTTTCTGATGAATCATCTGTTGAACTGCATCCCAATCATCACAAATACTGCAGAAATCCTGTTGGAACCTCGCATGACCATAAGATTCTCACAGAAATCTGTCAAGGTGAAGAAATAAATCATTATTTGGGGTTACATTCTGTATGGGGGTGTGCGAGAGATTTGCAGAGCCGATGGCAACATCAACAGCCTGAGGTATCAAGACATTTGTACTGCCCATTACGTTGTAAACCACAGGAGAGGGCAAATTCTTCAGCAGGATAGCGCTCCTTCTCATACTTTAGCCTCCACATCAAAGTTCCTGAAAGCAAAGAAGGTCAAGGTGCTCCAAGATTGTCCAGCCCAGTTACCAGACTTGAACATTATTGAACATATCTGGGGTAAGATGGAGGAGGAATTGAAGATGAATCCAAAGAATCTTGATGAACTCTGGAAGTCCTGCAAGAACGCTTTCTTTGCCATTCCAGATGACTTTATTAAATTATTTGAGTCATTGCAGAAATGTATGGATGCAGTCCTCCAAGCTCATGGGAGTCAGACACAATATTGATTCTTCTTCTATACTGTACATTATTTCTGTTAAGTGACAAGACTTTAAGCAAAGTCAGACCTTACTGTCATAATTAAATAATTAAAAATCAAGGCATGATCATATTTTATTTTGGTAAAATAAGTGTAATCTAGAGGCCTTTGCGTTTCATATAATCCACTTCAGATACCAAATGATCAACTAGAAGTCAAGTTATTATTTGTTGTACATAAAACTTGGATAGGCATCAGGACTTTTGTCAGGTAGTTTACATGTTACCACATAATTTCATCTATTTGCTTGATTCTGGTTGCTTGGCCAAACAGTGCTCCAAGTAGTATGACAGGCATCTGACATTATATTTATTACAATTTGTGTATTGCTTCGAAAAGTGTTACTTGTTTAAAATTATTTGGTCCTAGTTTTTTAATTGTTAGATGCAGGAAAGTAACAGTGAAAATGAAAAAAAAGTCCTGCACAGTGGCCAGGGGGATTTTAAACCATTCGTCTTGCAGAATAGTGGCCAGTTCACTATGTGATGTTGGTTGAGGAAAATGTTTCCCAAATATTTTGCTCCTCCAAAGCACCTCAAAGTTGCTTAATAACATTATGATCTGATGACTGTGCAGGCCATGGGAGATGTTCAACTTCACGTTCATGTTTCCCAAACCACTCTCACCTGCCTTGTTGTATGTATTGGTGCATTATCATCCTAATACATGGCACCGCCTTCACCCATTGGGTGGACATTGACCTCCAGAATGGTTTGATAGTCCTTGGCAGTGACATGCTTATCTAGCACAATTATTGGGAATGCCATGATATTGCAGCTTAAACCATTACTGATCCAACCCCATGCTTCACTCTGGGCATTCAACAGTCTGGGTGGTGCGCTTCTTTGGGGTTTCTCCACACCATAAAGCTGTGGTCACACTAGAGTTTGTGCGTGCAAAATTCTGTGGTACGGCGCTGCGAAAAGGGGTCGGGATTAAACAAGATGATTCGGCATAAAAAAAGAGCGATTGCTCTGTGTTTTAAATTTCTGTTCAGAGCAGTCATGTTTTGATCCTGGATTGGTCTCACGCAGTCAAGTGATGCAATTTCGCAGGTCAGAGTTCACCAAGCATGAACTTTGCACCTCAGCGAATTGCGAAACTTGACGCATGACCCTGCGTTTCTGGTCTGACGCATTTGTGTGCATATGAATGGAAGTCTATGGGAAGAAAAGTCCAGTGTGACCGCAACTTAACTCCCGGATGTTGGAAAGACAGTGAAGGTTCTCTTACTGATGGAATGTGCAATCAATGAAGATTGGCCACAAAGCTGGTCATATTTGGCCATGAGACCTTCCAACACTAAATTGGCCAGTGTTTCAGTTTCATTTTTCAACCCCTGTGTTTGTGTGTGTGTATTTAAAGTTAGTTATTTCTATATTTTTCTGTAGCATGTCAGTTTGAAATATCAATTTAAACTTTTAAACATTATTTTTGTCATCAATTGTAATTGTGTAGTGCGATTATTGTCGGCACAAGTAGTCTGACAACAGGCAGTGCTCCATAAAGAGATCTGATTTGATCATCATCCAGTCTGTCTGGAATAACATGAAGAAACGGAACAAAGCTAGACAAACTAAATCAAGAAAAACTTTGGCAACATCTATAAGATGCTTCAAACAACCTACCTGAAAAGCTATCTGAAAAACTGTGTACCAAATGTTTTAAATGCAAATTCAAGAGTTCACACTTAGCTGATGATTAATTATAAGCTTGTTTGGCATGCTGTTCCGGGAGAGAGCCCTGAGCTCATGAGATCCTCGAGCCCAGGGCTCCCTCCCGTTGCAAGGCGAGAGGGGAGATCGAGCTCAGGTAGATCTCGAGAACTCCCTGTCATAGTGATTGAAGAGCAGATAGTAGTTCTCTTTAACGAGATAGGTACTAGATAGAGAGCAAGTCTATAGTGTTGGTTAATCAATAACTTAAAAACATGTTTTTTATCGGTGGGAGGAAACCGGAGAACCCGGTGGAAACCCACATAAGCATGGGGAGAAAGTGCAAACTTCGCACAGAAATGCCCGCTGGTTGGTAAAGCCTAGAACCATTGACATTCTTGCTGTGAGACAACAGCGCTAAGCACTGGGCCACCGTGTCACTCATCTAGGAAAGAGGATGAGTAGGGGTGGAAGGGGGGATTCTTCAAAGCGAAGATAGATATTTATAGTAGCTTAGGGATCATCTGATTGGTGCGTAGTGAATTGGATAATGTGGGTCCAGCCGCTAGCAATCATAAGCAGGTAATCCTCTCGAAATTAGTTTATAAATAAACTTCACGTGTGGTTATACCAAATGTTGATTTGATTTATTTAACAGAAGTTAAGTGATAAATAAAATGTATTTATACATTATTTCTAAAAGTTTCCTCATTTTACAGCATTTTTACACGTGTGCCTTAAACTTTGAACACTACTGTAGCCTTGATGTCTTACTGATGTCTTACCAGAGGACTCGACCAGAGCTCGATTGATTTATGGGTCACAGGATGGTCAGAGGAGCAAGGACATGAGGAAGGATATTGATAATGTCACCCTGTATCTTTTTATGCAATATTTCAATACTCGCAATTGCTCTCTTGGCCATCTAGTGGTGCTGTATTCTGACAACCCTCGGATAACGTTGCCTATAACAGTTTTTAGCAATTGCTAGACACTAAGTGAAGTTTCACAAACTAAAGCTGCAGTCAGACTAGAGTTTGAGCTTGCGAAATTCTGACGTACGGCGCTGCGAAAATGCGTGGGATTAAACAAGATGATTAAGCATTAAAAAAAGCGAGCGATTGCTCCATGTTTTAAATTTCTGTTCAGAGAGGTCTTGTTTTGATCCTGGATTGGTCTCACGCAGTCAAGTGATATGATTTCACAGGTCAGAGTTCACCAAGCTTGAACTTTGCACCTCAGCGAAATGCGAAACCTGACGCATGACCCTGCGTTTCTGAATGAATGGAAGTCTATGGGGGGAAAAATCCAGTGTGACCGCAGCTTTATTTTGAGAGGAGCAAGTGATATGATTGACCGCCGCTGGTCTCTCATCTACAATCATTAGCTAGCCAATCAGATTAATCCAAACTCACTATAAGTAGCCTAGAAAAAATTACTCCCTTATCTTTGTTTTCCAAAGAAACCCCCCCATCCACCCCTTCTCTCCCTTTTTTCCTTTACCAGGGGAAGCTCTCAAGAACCACCTGATCTCGAACTCCCCTTACATGCTCTATGTCCAGACGGGAGCCCTGGGCTCAATCATCTCCGAGCTCAGGGTTCTCTCCTGGGACAGCATGCCAAACCTGCTAACATTTGTCAAACAATATCTAAATGTGAACTCTTGAAATCCCCATTCTCTCAACCAAATACTCAATGGCCTAAAACCCAATAAATCTATCTTTTTGCAACATCTTAAACAAGTATGGATTAGTTCATGCAAAACACTTTCACTACTAAAAAAACAATTTTGCACTGTGATGCTCGTTACAAAACAGTAAACACAGCAACAAAAGTTAAACAGCCCTCAAATGTTCTCATTTGCACACAAGCCGTGCAAAATATAAGCTTGTTTTGTATCAACAAAATACAAAATATGAGACAAAATATGCAGACAAGTGCAATGAATTTTACCAATGGATGGAGACTTTCTGAGAGGGAAAGGATGAACAATTTTATGATGAGAAAGAGCCTGATATAGACAGCTCAGAATGTTGACAAAATTGAAATGTTGCAGACTTTCCCAGTTGCATGAATTCGATTCTACTATTATCTTACTTAGAGTTTTATTGGACTCTAAGATAATCAGTCAATTACTGTATTTTTAAAGTACGTAAGTTAAAGTGTAAGTTTGTTTACTGTATTTGATATACTTTATTGTACATTTTCAGAAATTTGCGTTCTCCATTTCAATGTTGTTTCTAATGAATGGTCTGTAGTTTTGTACATTGACTAGCTTTTAAACACTCTCAGAAATAAAGGTACGTGAGCTGTCACTGGGGTAATACCTTTTCAAAAGGTACAAATTTGTACCTAAAAGATCCATATTAATACCTCAAGGGAACATATTGGTACCTAAAAAGTACAAAAGTGTTTCTCTTAAAATTTCTAGGTACTAATATATACTTTTGAGGTACCAATATGGACCCTTTAGGTACAAATGTGTACCTTTTGAAAAGGTATTACCCGTGACAGCTCTCGGGTACCTTTATTTCTTAGAGTGTAGGAAACGTCCTTATTTTCATATTTTCTATCTGAAGCTAACATTTTAGATTATTTAAATGTTAAACAAATAAACAGGGCTTTACCAGTGATGGGTTGCGGCTGGAAGGGCATCGGCTGTGTAAAACATATGCTGGATAAGTTGGCGGTTCATTCCGCTGTGGCGATCCCAGATTAATAAGTGAAGTTTATTTATAAACTAATTTCGAGAGGATCACGTGATTATGATTGAACACGGCTGGTCATGCATCAACCATGTATCACCAACCAATCAGACGATTTCTAACCCACTATAAAGAGCCAGAGTTTCATACTACAGTCATCTTCGTTTGAAGAATCCCCCCTTCCACTCCTACTCCTCCTCTTTTCCTTTCATAGGGCGGCACGGTGGCTCAGTGACTAGCACTGCGGCCTCACAGCAAGAACGTCACTGATTCAAGTCCTTTAACAGACTGCCTGTCGTTTCTGTGTGAAGTTAGCATGTTCTTCCTGTGCTTGCGTGGGTTTCCCCCGGGTTCTCCTGTTTCCTCCCACGTTCCAAAAACATGCACTACAAGTTAATTGAACAATCTAAATTTAGCACTAGTCAAACTTTTATCCATCAGCATATCTCTCTGTAGCAATTATTTTCTGTCATCAACTCTTACAAAAGGGGGTAGTTCTCGAGATCTACCTGAGCTCAAAGCTCCCCTCTCGCCCTGCAAACAGGAGGGAGCCCAGGGCTCAAGGACCTTTTGAGCTCAGGGCTCTCTCCCGGGACAGCATGCCAAACTTGCTTATAATCAATCATCAGCTAAGTGTGAACTCTTGAAAGAGACTGAGCCGAAAAGAAAATGAATGAAATAAACAGGGCTTTATTAGAAACTATTTGAAAAACTATTTTTGCACCTGCTATTTTTAATGTGGTGTAATGCTCTACTTAACAGCTGAATGTGATTTTTTTTCATTAATATGGAAATTGTTCTTTTTATCAGTAAATATAGTGGTTTAAGCAAATTGAATTGTGTTTTAAGCAAATTGAACTGATGTATATGAGCCGGACTTCTCCGAAATGTCTCTACAGACTCCAGTTTTACAACCAATGGTTCACTGTAAGCCATGCTTCCATGTTACTCGTTCCTTTTGGCCTTCATTAACATCGTTTCTTGCTTAGAATCAGAGTTCAGCTTGAAGGGAGATTACTTATTAGGTGGCCTTTTTCCTATCCATGAAGGTAAACCTGCAACACATCTATTTACCCCAGAAGCCATTGAATGTTTCAGGTAAGAACTAACTTTTCTGCAGTAGCATTTCTTTAATTCGCATTCACACAAAGTCACATTTCTGAATAAAATATTGACTTAATATCAGTAATGTTTTCTAGATACACTTTCTCGAAATCTGGTTATCAGATGTTGCAAGTGATGAGGTTTGCAGTTGAGGAAATTAACAACTCCACAACTCTTCTTCCCGATGTCTCTCTGGGCTATGAAATCTTCGACCACTGTTCTGACACAAAGAATTTCCCTTCAGTTTTCAGTTTTATCTCAAAAAATGGATCGATAAAGCCTAAAGTAAAACTGAACAACTACGAACCTAAAGTGATTGCTTTAACAGGGCCATATGGAAGCACAACAACTATAACTATTGCACCGTTGATCACAATGGACCTTATACCACTGGTAAATATATTTAATTATTATTTATTCAATTAAAGTAACACTTTATATTTGAGAACACATAATTGAGATGCATATTATTAATGTAATGGCTATTTATTAAGTTCTTTAATAGATAGGATCCCTTAACGCTGCTATTAACCCTTGTGTACTGTTCAAATGTACTACCCTTTTGTTATGTTCGGGATGAAAACATACACTGAATTAAACTGCTGTAAAAATGCATTAGATAATTTTTTTTTGCATCAATCTGTTATTCAACCTCAGTCCTGATCAAACTACTAAATGTTAAATGTTAAGCCAAGTTCACAAATGATGTCACTGATTTGGTGAAAAACACACACAAAAAGACGTATTTTCAATATAAAAAGTAATTGTGGACTGGATTGTTTTTCTTGGACATGTGGATAATTAGTAACAACATTAGCTTTCATGCATTGTTAGATTTTCATTTTTTTCTTCCTAATTTACTGTTTTTACACCATTGATTTCTATTATAACCAGATTTGAAGGTGCATAAACACACAGTCTTTGTTTTTGTTTACTCCATGTAGTTCTGAGAGCTGAGATGCATATGTTGATTTTCTCAAGACATAGCAAGGTACCTGCGCAAAGGTCACTCTCACACACTTACAGACAAACATACAGTACACACACACTTTAAAGGTGCAGTATGTAAGTTTGACTCCCAGTGGTTGAACTAGGTATTGCACTCCTGGATCAAAACGACACGCAATAGAGGGAATATTTTCCATACTAAAAGGAGTTTTGGTTCTAACCGACACCTCGAATTGATATATTAGAAACGGCTTTTTTTTCACAGCTCAACATGTGAAACCTATGACAGTGATCACTCAGGTAAATCTTGTGTGCTTTATTTAGTGCTAAATGCTAACAATGTGAGTTTGAATAGATTCTAAACCTTACAGTTTCGTGAGCGGGTGCTTATTCTGTGCTTCTGAATAGCTGTATTTACATTTCTGTCGTGTTTTGTCTGGTGCAAACTGCTCATTACTGCGTATCTCATCACAAAGTGTGTTTTAGGACACGCAGTTACAATGTAACCTGCTTACCTAACGTTTACGTTTGTAATATTTATATCATTTGCTAATTAATAACTTCATGTGGAACTGAACCGGTCTCATTTTGACGTCTGATACTGTCTATTTCAGTCACGGACGCATGCTTTCAGAGTCTTTCTGAATGAATGAATGAATGAATGAATGAATGAATGAATGAATGAATGA
>CAIGQZ010032926.1:3251637-3263194 GCA_903798205.1 Danio tinwini | reverse complement strand
TGAATGAATGAATGAATGAATGAATGAATGAATGAATGAATGAATGAATGAAATACGCTGTTTTCCAACAAGGCAACCCAGGGTACTGAATTATAATTGGCTAAACTGGCATTGTGCAGCTTAAATTTACCCTAACAAAGACAGCGTTCCGACACGGAAAAACCATTTTCAAAGCAGTATATCTGACTTCAGCATAGTTTTCAGTTAAACAAGTATGTTCACTTGGGATGTTTCTTAAATATCTGCACACATAATATGGTATTTTTATGCTTTAGGAGAGTCAAAAACTTACATACAGCACCTTTAATTTGCTGTTATACTCCATATAAAATCCAGAAACTAAGCTTCTTTTTTTTTTTGCACAGGCCTATCTAAAGGGTTAAAGGTGCCAACTGATGGTCAACAGTAAAAACAATCAATTTGACCTCTTCCCAACAGGAAAAACCACCAACAATTAAAAATGCATGATTGTATGATGTCATGGTTTGCAATAAAAAAAACTGTGGTTATAATGGAAGTCAATGGGGCAAAAACAGCCACCAACAGTAAAATTAGGGAGAAAAAAAACAATGCATCAAAGGCTATGTAGATTTACGTGTCCAAGACTTTGATAAAATGTAAAAAAAAAAAAAAAAAAGTCCAGTCCACAATTACTTTTTATATTGAAAATACGTTTTGTGTGTTTTTTTCACCAAATCAGTGACATCCTTTTTGAATTTGTCAATAAAAGAGTTAAAACCCTGTTATTTTTCTAAGAAATTTAGTAGTTATGATCAGGACAGATGTTGATTAACAGATTTAATGCAAAAAATATATATAAAAAATCTGATGCATCGAATATAACAAGACCATAGTAAATTTACCCAGAGTGTATTGTTGAGTCAGTTTTTTTTTCGTTTTTTATTTATACATTGTAAAACACATAACAAAGATATACAAAAAGGACAACATAAACATGTCAGAGTAAGCAAATACACTAAAGAGTATTTTGAGCAAATAAATAATAAAAATAAAACTAGTGCAATTTTATATACAGAAGAAATAAGCTTAATGTGTTGACCAGAACTAGTCTCCAGTATCAGGCTGGGAATTGGGGTGTGGGGACTCAATCAAAAGGAGCAGGGTCAAGCTGAAGAGTTTGGACATGTTTGCGAAGGGGTTCCCACAATTTAATAAAAATAGTGCTAGGTCGGTGAAGAGAGTACCTAATTTTCTCTAATTTCATAAAATAAAGAACTTTTTTTATCCAACAAGTGTGAGAAGGAGGGTGAGGGCTCTTCCAGTTTGTTTGTTTTTTAATTCAAAACATTTTCTCAAAATGTGTCAAAATAAGATTTGTCACCAAAAATCATTCTGCTAGCTGAAACACAGAAAAAGTTATGGCTGGATGGAAAACATCCCCAACATTACATAAAGGTTAACAGAAACATAAATGCACTGTTAAAAAAAAGCCCAGTTTTGGATTTAAAGTTTCCATATTTTGTGATTAAGTTATGAATTGCATAATGGGACTTTGATCTCTTCTCTGTCTACTCTGCAGTTTAATAGGAGTGATTTTTATTGACATTTTAGTAGTTTGACATAATGTATTGTATAAGAAATAATATATAATGAAGTGGGTGGCACGGTGGCAAAGTGGGTAGCGATGTCGCCTCACAGCAAGAAAATTACTGGTTCAAGTTCCAGCTGGGTCAGATGGCATTTCTGTGTGAAATTTGCATGTTCTCCCCGTGTCCATGTGGGTTTCCTCCACAGGTTTCTCCCACAAGCCTATAGACATGTGCTAAAGACCTTTTTCTTGGCTGCTGCATGAAGGACGCCATAGCGACCAGCGTCTTCCGGTAGAATGTTTAGAACTTCCGTTTACAACTGGTAATTTGCGCTCCGAAAAATTGGTTTCAATAGCGTTTTGAGTGGATTACGGAGTGTTTTTGTGACACATAGCACTGAAAGGTGTGTGTTAAAGCCGATATCTGTCAGATGTGGTTCAAGCGCAAGAGAAAAACGTTCTCCTAGTTCACGTGTCTGTCGTCAGAAATCCAGTGTGTGTGTGCTTTTCCCCGGCCTGTCAGCTGTTAGCTCAGCGGCTCTTCAACACACACACGCACACACGCTATACTTCACTGCATCATAGAGCAAACCAGATTACTGGCATGAAACTTAACAGCTGTGTAAGTCATGCAATTTACAAAAATGACCAATAAAAGTGCGTTACTGATACTCTGCTGGCTGATTTGCTGTTCATTCTAATCGCGAGCCGTTTGTTTAATTTACTGTGTTTTATTTACCGCGGTTTGTGTTTTGCTGTCATTTCAAAACGTCACTTTATTTTCACTTTGTCACAGTTATTAAATCAGTGTGTTAGTGGGACAGTACAGTAGGCTACATGTGTGTGTGTCAAACATTTTGGTGAACTATATTTGTTTGGGTTGGTTATATATTTGAAAAAAAGAGAAACTGTTGACTTTAGCGATGACGAGGCTTCATTTAAACGGCAGAAGATGCCGTCTGACAACGAGGGGAAAATGCCTCGCAGCAGTTGTTTTCCATCCTATTAGATCACATTTTTTTAAATGATCAGTCCAGGAGGTGGTGCTGATTGACAACAGTTTTAGATCAAAGATGATAAAAGCAGGTAAAATAGATTAAAACTACCATTTCAAAGCTGTCCGAATGCGACTGTTTACATGCATTAGCTGCCGACCGGAACTTCTTAGCATTCACTTTGCGCATACACGCAAAGCAAAATGGGTAATTTTCAGTTCTAAGGAAAAAGTCTATAGGTAAATTGGGTAAGCTAAAATTGTCCATAGTGTATGTGTGTATTCAATTCAATTCAATTCATCTTTATTTGTATAGCGCTTATACAATGTAGATTGTGTCAAAGCAGCTTCACATGGAAGTTTATAGTGAATTGAAACAGTGTCAGTTCAGTTTTCAGTGTTTAAGTTCAGTTCAGTTTAGCTCAGGTCAGTGTGGTTTAATAATCACTACTGAGAGTCCAAACCCTGAAGAGCAATTCCATTGATGCGCAGCTCTACAGATCCCGAACCATGCAAGCCAGTGGCGACAGCGGCGAGGAAAAAACGTCACCAATTGGCGAAAATGAAGACTTTCAAAAAACCTCGAGAGAACCAGGCTCAGTTGGGCACGACCATTTCTCCTATGGCCAGATGTCTTGTGCAGAGCTGCAGTCTAGGCGCAGTAGCTGGACCTCAGCGAAGACACGTCTGTCCTTGGAGCATCACAGGAATCAGTCTGATGCTCTCCATCATGACCACCACAACAGCAGCTCAGGATACGGCCTGGTCCAGAAACCTTGGGATCGTCTCGTCGCTGGTCTTGGATCGTCATGGTGTATGTGTATGTCATGGTCCTACAGGTTGGGGGTTGAGCGTTGGGCTAACGACTAAAAATGAGATGTTACGAAACTCCAAAACTAAGTTTTGGCTAAATAACTAATACATAATAACTGATATAAACGGCCCTGGGAGTAAGTAAGTATACAATGAAGACCTAAAAACAATAGAAAAAATACTTGCAGTTTTTGTACTAAAATTTATAGGGGTGTGACGAGATCTCGGGCTACGAAATGTCGCGAGACTAAATCGCAACGAGATTTCTCGTTGAGGTGAAAAGTTGTCTTGTGAGTTGTGATGTTATGAGGGTGAAATTAGCACTGAAGTTTGGAGGCAGAATTGGATTTGAACCACGGATCAAGTGCTTTGCACACACCTGGCAACCCAGGCTGCCTCTGTGTTGTGTGTCACTCATTGGCATGGGCAGATTTGACTTAACCGCTTTTTTTTATCTAAGTTCAAAGGTTGCCGCGTCCAAAAGCAAAGGCTGCTACACAAATTAACGATGCGATTGAATAGCACTTTAGATACGTTTAAAGTCATAATTGTCATAAACACAAATCAAACTAAGACATGAAATATTCCTGTTTTAATCGCATTATTGAAGTGCTGTCCAGACATGTAAACTCCGTGATCAAAATATTACCATCGTGTAGGACTTTTAGCTGCATTTTGCGACAGGATAAGCCATGCACACACAGCTGTTTGACATTACTCTCTGCATCTACTGAGTCAGTAAAGCACCACAGACACCAACATATCCTCCAAGTGTATGCACACACACAGTGGACTCCTGGAGACACATACACAGGTCACCATCATCATCATTTATGCAATCCGGAAAAAAGATATCTTTTCATTTGCTGTACGGTATCAAATTCCATTAAAACAGCTCTCTCCTATCAGTCCATACTTGCATCCAGTAGGCTCAGAGTTCGTCCAGTCAGTAGTAGCTTTTCAGAGACTGCATCCTTCAAAGGTGAGTCCTTCAAAGTCGAAACAGGCCGAACCCAACGTTTTGAAATGAGACGATCTAGCCTACAGAGGACAGATCTCATCACCTAGCAACCATAACAGTTGCTGTTAATAAGCGGTAATACAATTTGTAATGACTTTTTTTTTCAAAGTGATTTTAAAACTTATTGAAAGCGATCTAAAGGCAAAGCGAGGTTTATAAAAGCTGGAAATATATTTCCTTTGATCAAAACATGTACACAAATACCATTTTGGCTCGTTTCCACTGACTGGTACAGTACGGTACGGATTGGTACGGATCACCTTTATCACGCTTGCGTTTCCACTGCTAAAGGGTACCATTTTGGTAGGCGTGATTTATGCTTAAGCCGTAACTTCATAGGTGTGGTGTATGCCGGAAGATAGCGATTGACGTCATTCTCGTGCGCGAAGGAGAAATATTTAACTATGGATGCAACAGTACAACAGATTCTGTACCTACTTCTTAGCTTGTGGTTTTTTGTCGCTTAAAGACAACAAGGTTTGTTTGTGCAAAGACTATAAGTAAGAAACACAATCGAAAAATACCGGAGAATGGAAACAGTTTTAAGGAGCTGGGACGAGGAGGACAACCTCTAAGGGAACAACAAAGCAAGACAAAAACGACGGCGCAGAAGGGTAAGCTAACATAAGATATTAATAAATTTACGTTGTGTGTTACAATGAGCTTAGTTTACGTTTAACAAGTAACGTTACGTGATATGTAATTTATTTAAGTGAAGTTTATTTATAAACTAATTTCGAGAGGATCACGTAATTATGATTGAACACGGCTGGTCATGCATTAACCATGTATCACCAACCAATCAGACGATTTCTAACCCACTATAAAGAGCCAGGGTTTCATACTACAGTCTTCTTCGTTTGAAGAATCCCCCCTTCCACCCCTACTCCTCTTTTCCTTTCATAGGGCGGCACAGTGGCCCAGTGACTAGCACTACGGCCTCACAGCAAGAACATCACCGGTTCAAGTCCTTTAACAGACTGCCTGTCGTTTCTGTGTGAAGTTAGCATGTTCTTCCCATGCTTGCGTGGGTTTCCCCCGGGTTCTCCGGTTTCCTCCAACAATCCAAAAACATGCACTACAAGTTAATTGAACAATCTAAATTTAGCACTAGTCAAACTTTTATCCATCAGCATATCTCTCTGTAGCAATTATTTTCTTCATCAACTCTTACAAAAGGGGGGAGTTCTCGAGATCTACCCGAGCTCAAAGCTCCCCTCTCGCCCTGCAAACGGGAGGGAGCCCAGGGCTCAAGGACCTTTTGGGCTCAGGGCTCTCTCCCGGGACAGCATGCCAAACTTGCTTATAATCAATCATCAGCTAAGTGTGAACTCTTGAAAACGCGTTATTTGAGATAGTTACACAGGTTGCATCTCGTTCGTCACACGAACTCTGCATGATATCTGTATAAGCTATGTATTTGCCGGAAAACAAAAGTTTGTTTGCGCATTGCAACGTAGTTTATATAATTGACACAGGTTCGAATGTTTGGTACCAATAATAAAACTGTAAACGCCTAAAAAATTGATGCACTGCTTTTGTCTTTATAAGCAAAAAAGAATCATTGCTATATAATGTTTGAAAGTGAAGACAAAAGCAGTGTTTGTTCCTCATTTTATTAATCAATTCTTGAAGTAATATATAGTATATATGTTTATCACACGAGTTATATAACTGTACAGACATGATTTGAAAGCAGAAAGTTAAACGTTGTCATCTGAGCATGTGGAATTGTAAGAATTGTTTAATCTAATATTTACTTTATGATTTTTTTGTTCATTAGCACGTTATTTAGTTAGTGTTTTATTTTTTCTTCAACATTGCACATTCCTTATTTTAACCAAGTTTCTTTGTGATTCAGTAAGCGCTTAGTCTCTCAAGTGAATGCATTTGCTACGTGTCTCTTTATGTGTCTTGTCTCACTTTCCGTGGTGTTTAACTACATTTTTGCTTTTGTTTTTTCAGGTGATGAATGTCTTGCAAAGTCTGCGCTGCAAACCAACTATTTGGACTTTTAACCGCACAAGTGAGTGGTGGGATGTGATTGTTCAAGGATTCACACAAACACAGTGGGTGGACCACGTCCGAATGTCTGAGGCTTTGTGCAAATGTTCGTTCAGCAATGGAAAAAAATTGACACCAATTTCAGAGTCTGTGTTCCACTGAAGAAAAGGGTTGCCATTGCACTGTGGAAGCTGGCAACTAACAACGACTACAGAACTATTGGCCATCTTTTTGATGTCAATAAAACGACTGTGTGTAAAAGTAAACATGTAAACAGTCTATAAAATCATTCTTTCATGGACATGTCATACTCTTTTTGTTTTTTAACATGTGTTTACATATCCACGTAAATTAAACCTAATTCATACATTTAAACCGAAGTTTTCTTTTAAAAGCATCCTGCTGTTATCAGCGCGCAATGAATCTTGGGACGTTCGAGGCTGCAAAGGATCCGACAGCATTTCCTGGGAAACGAAGGACGCATTTGGAGGCTGTGTTTGAAGGAGCCTTCCAATTTTTTTGATATGAGACAGTCTTCGTCGCGCCGCGATGACACAGCGCACTTCAAATGCATACTTCGGAGGATGCAGCCTCTGAAATGAGACACAGCTAGAGTTTATAGCTAATTATTTTGCAGTGTTTCCATGTCCTTTATGGCAGTGGTCCCCAACCTTTTTATCACCAAGGACCGGTCAACACTTGACAATTTTACCATGGCCCAGGGGAAGTAGAAGTTTGGTACTAGGCTACCATCAATCGTTTTCTCAGAGGATGACAAGCTGACAAAACATTGCTGCAACTCTGATACAATTTTTATTCATGGAGAAAATCAAAAAGCACTGCAGTGTTTAAGTGTTCTGTGTTTATCTGAGATAGTTTACCAAAATGTATGTATTCCATACAAAATGTGAAGCTGATCGGTCATATCTTGTCACGTGACTCGCAGTGCGCTCGCGGCATTCTGAAAATGTTTTCAACTCAATTTGCTTCTCCATTGGAAATAACAAGCTTGCATGTGGAAAAGACGAAATACGTGAAGTTGATCTTCTTGCACATACAGGCTGGATCTAATCTTTGGCAGTTCGTTGATCCTTCACTGGATCTTTTCTTCTTCGCAAAGAAACTTTCCAGTGACGTCTGTTTTTTGCTCATTTTGCTGCTTGTGGGTTCAATTTTGGCACTCAAGTGACTGAGAAGTAACCGACAGAATAGTTATTTTTCAAAATAAAATACTTTCAAAATAAGAGTTTGCTCAGACTAAATAAATAAAATGGAAATAATTCATGATTTCTTGTGTGGCCCGGTACCAATTAAGACCGGTACCAGTCAGCGGCCCGGGCATTGAGGATCACTGCTTTATGGCATAATTCATTAAAATAGAAATAAAACAACATTCATTACAAGTTAATTTTTAAAAAGCACCTAAATAGTTTAGGTTAATTGCATTTTGTCATTTTCTTTTCAGTGGAATAAAAGACTATTTTCCATTCATATATTTCACCATTGAGAATTCAAAAAAACTGTTTAAAAATCTCATCTCATTCTCGTGAACCCATTTTAGTGTCTTGTCTCATCTTGTCTCATGGATTAAGCGTCTTATCACACCCCTGGTAATTTGCAATAATACCCCAGACAATCAATTCAAACTATTAAAAGCATCAACAAAAGTCTTTTTTTTTTACTTAAGTCAAACTTAGAAAAGTCCTATAATGCAGTTCAAAATATGTAAAACTGTTAATTTACAGATTTTTTTTACAATGTGTTCTGACAACTATCTTGCTAATTACAGTGGTGTACAGTAACTAATTACAAATACTCAAATTACTGTAACTGAGTAGTTTTCTCAGGAATTGTAATTTACTGAGTAGTTTTAAAAATGTGTACTTTTCCCTGAGTACATTTTTAGTGCAGTATCTGTACTTTTACTCCACTACTTTCTTTCAACCTGCAGTCACTACTTTATTTTTCTTGTCTATGGGGATTATAAAAATCAGTCCTGAGATTCCTGTCCAATCAAATCGCACATACCGTAGAAGGTAAATCGCATCATAATGAACCACCTCAAGATATGTGCACTTTATAATTGCAGCAAACAGTTTGGAAGTATTAAAAGTGTTTATGAAGATGTTTGTCTTTATGCGCATTAACCCAGAGACTGTTTAGATGCATGTCACTGATGAGAAGATGACGGATGTTTACTGTATGATGACCAAAATGGCCTTAAACACCCAGCAGGCACAAGACGTCAACATGATGTCTGATTGACGTTGATCCCTAACATCATGGGGACTTTGCATTTTGTTTGGAAATGGAAATCGGGTTGACGTCAGAACTCAACGTCAGGCCAACATCAATATCCAATGTCCAACCTAAAATCAACCAAATATTAACGTCTAATGATGTTACAGCTTGACATTGTGAAAACGTTACCCCAATGACATCTATCAAACGTTGGATTTTGGTTGCTGTACCTGACGAATAAATGTCAGTATTTGACGTCATATATAACGTTGGTTTAAGATGTTGGCTCAACGCTGGATTTTGGTAACTATTTAACAACCTAAAATCAACCAATTATCAACGTCATTTGACGTCATTATTTTGACATCAAAATAACGTTGTCCTTAGCTGCTGGCTTGCCAATTAATTTTGGTCATCTGACATTACAACTTAAATCTAACCTAATATTAATGTCTCATGATGTTATGTGCCTGCTGGGCAATAACTAAATTCACTACAGAATGTTACGTTTACACACACATGCACAAATTAAATGTAAACAAATCAGCTTTTGACTGCATAATACTCACTACTCTTGAGTACTTTTAAAAGGGCTACATTTTACTCATACTTTGAGTAATATTTACAGCAGATACTTTTACTCTAATTGCACTACATTTTTAGTAGTGCAATTATGTAATGGTCTTGTTACTTGAGTATGATTTTTTTTTGTACTCTTTCCACCAATGGCTAATTATGATATTTCTGAAGGAAACTGTCAGTAATTAAAGAATATCTGTTCTCAATCTTAAGTGTTACCTTTTTGTCTTTATTTTAAGAAATACTGCAATAAACAATATCTTTTTTTTCTTCTCCAAAGGTGAATTATGGAGCTTCCAGCTATTCATTGAGTAATAAACTTATGTACCCATCTTTTGTAAGAACGGTGCCCAGCAACAAAGACCTGATACATATGATTATTCACATCATACAGTGGTTTGGATGGAACTGGGTCGCCTTTCTTGGTGACCAAGATGATTATAGTGAAGATGGCTTAAGGCTGTTTAACACATTTATAAGCAACACTGGCATTTGCCTGGCCTATCAAGAGGCGTTGAGCCAAAAGACAAACTACAGTCAAACGCTTGAAAAGATTGATATGCTTAACGTTAACGTCATTGTTGTTTTTGCTGAGCAACAGTATGCCAGCAACATTATCAAAGCAGCAATAGCAAACGACGTCCGTGACAAAGTGTGGATTGCGAGTGAAACATGGTCTATGAATCAGCAGCTACCAAGGGAGCCAGGGATTGAGAAAATCGGTACAGTCATTGGCATTACAGAGCGATTTTTGTCATTACCTGGATTCGATGAATTCATCTATAAAGAAACGCGATCAGTTGATGATGCTGGTCATAATCATAATGATCAGAGTGAAGTCAAAAGCCAGACATGTAATCACGACTGCGATTCCTGCACATTGTTGACTGCAGAGGAGATTATAACTGAAAATCCGACATTCACATTCGGAATCTATTCGGCCATATATACCATTGCTCAGGCACTGCATAAAGTCTTGCAGTGTGATGTGAACGTATGTGACAAAAACACAACAGCTAAGCCATACATGGTAAGTGAATTAATCTCAAGATTTCAGCAACAGTCATCATCATAACGTTAATTCAACCTGGGCTCATTCTGAAAACGTACAACCATATACATTTCTGGAGAGCGCCAAATCCTCCCAGGAGCTACGTTTTTTTGCAGTTTTTGTTTTTGCGAATCCACTAGAGGCCGCTGTGTACGTTTTTCAGATCTTGAATTTCTCTTGCGAGATCCATTTGCACCGGCTGTTCTCACGTAAATCCACCAGAGGCCGCTGTTGACTGTCTGACTGATCGACTGACCCACTCTCCTCTTTTTCCTAAACCCAACCAATAGTGCTTTCAAAAGCATCGATTGACCCTTTCTACCCCATTCCCTAAACCCAACCGACAGTTTTAAAAAGCACTACAGAAAAGGAAAAGTCCCCTGACTCTTACCACATTTTCAGATTTGACCACATTCTCACTCCGTCATTTATTTGTTTATTAAATTTTTTGGCTGCTGTTTTTGTCTTACCAGCTTTCTGGAACTGTTCTTCGCTGGACAAAAACCCTGTCATTGTAGTTAACTCCTTTCTGCGTCTCTAGTCCGCTGACGTACATGTCGAGCTAACTGGACAAACTGGTAACAGTGGGAAAGCAGTCCATGTGGAGTTAAGCGGTCAGCCGGTAAACGTGAAAAGGAACGGCCGCATACCCCCTCGTAGCTTTAGTTTTAAAGACGAAATGCAGCCATTGGTACTTCTGTCTACATAATTTGCGATCTCCAGAAACGTATATAGGGCCACGTTTTCAGATTGAGCCTGTTTCGTTAAATATTATTATTTTTTGTCCATTTTAGCTTCTGGAACAAATAAAGAAGCTGGATTTCCCACTCAATGGTCGTCAGGTGAAATACGACGCTAACGGTGATTCAACTATCAGCTTTGCGATCATACTCTGGCATACTGAAACAAATCCTCCACATTTTGATAAAGTGGGCATGTTTGACACATATCCGGAAGTAACTTTTACCATCAACAACTCTCTCTTGCCCTGGCATAACAATGTAAGTTATCTATCAGACAAATATTTATCTAAACATTTGTCTGATTTGGTTTGAGGTTAACCACATATTTTTCCATTCCATAAAGGTTCCCTTCTCAAACTGTTCTGCTGAGTGCAAGGGAGGATTTGCAAGGGAACATGATAGATTTCATTCTTGCTGTTTTCTATGCAAAAAATGTCCACGAAACAGCTATGTGGATTATTCTCGTGAGTACTTTAAGCAATAAAATTGTGTAAAATGTTAGCTTCTTCATTCCATGGCATGTGTGTGTTTATATATATATATATATATATATATATATATA
>CAIGQZ010032926.1:3202171-3231970 GCA_903798205.1 Danio tinwini | reverse complement strand
TGTACCCCTGGCAAATGTTACTTTTATTCAACCAGCAATTTTTTTGGAAAGGCTTTTCTTGAACAAAAAGTCACAGTCAAATTTTAGGGTATAAATAATTTTGGGCTTGATTACACTTAATACAATTTCAAGCATTCAATTAATAGATTAGTATACTGACACACAAGTATATTTATATATAATTAAAACATTTAATTTTTGTAACTGAACTATCATTATTTGCAATGCAATTAATCTATTATTTTATCTATTATTTTTCTAAGCACAAAGTGTAAAGAGCATAGTACAGGTGCATTTAGTGGATGTCCCATCCACTTTTGCTACTTTAAAAATGGGATTAAACGGTCGGTGTGCCCGGTGCATGATCTAAAAAATGGACCCTATTCTCTTCATGAGTTATGGTTTGTTTTGGGCATAACGTGCATTAAACTAATCAGAGAATTAAGTTTTAGTCTCGCATAGGCTCATATCACTAATACGCTTTTTTTTAAATGAACAAAATCTCTATTTGTCTATTTCAGTTGCCTTAAAATAGTGATGTGCCAATAATGTGACTTAACATACCTTCTTTTCAGACCAGCTTGCCCATGGCCACACAAATGGGTGCAAATGCATTTTCTATTTTGACAATGTGGGTGAAATTGATACTTGTGGCAGACTGAAACTAGAAAAAATACTTGGCTAACTACTACATGCGCCCCTGTTCTTTCCCACAGTAAACCAAATGTTTCTAGGATAGTGATAATCTTGAAATCAGGGCTTACCATCAAGCAGTGTTTCTGCACAATGTTGTCTAGATTTAAATTTGTGGTTCATTTATATGCTAATGATCATATTATTTATATTATCATAATTATATGAAAAAAATTTCTAAAAAAGATCCCAGCAATATCATTTCTCTACATCTTTATAGTTGTGGTCGCAACTGTTGGTTTACATTCAGAATGATTTCGAAACCTTTATCTTTATTGTTATCTTTACATTTATCATGTATGGTGTGAAAAGGCATCTGGACCATCGGTAGAGATTTAAAAATAGTCTAAATTTAGATTAGAAGAAGGAAAAATAACTGTGCTGAGTATTCTGACAGGATGGGTCGGGTTTTTTTTTCTAATGTTATAAAGCACAAATTGGCTGGTCATCAAACACAACTCCTATTTTTCTTGCTGTCCCGCACCCCACACTGGACAAGATGGGACCTGAATTACCAATAATATGCTAATAATTTCTTCCAATAATAAATGTCTCTCTGCCATTTCATTCATTTGACCAGCAGAGAACTAATCTCCCCAATGACTTTTCTCTCTCTCCATTTTTGTCAATTGTTGGATTTTGGGTTTCATGGCACTTGTTGTCTTCAACTTGCTTAGTTGAGGTCAGTTGATCTGTCCTACAGTGAATCCCTTCCTTCAAAATAATGTTAGTAATGGGATTAAAGTGAATAATCAGTGAGAATAAACTAACTAGAGCAATATCAGCATTCTATTGAATTAGACAATAGTAAACAATAATAAAAGTTGGTACTGTACCTGATTGTTTTACTGCATGTTCATCCCTGTTAGCTGCTTTGGCACAATCTGCATTGTAAGTAATGGAGTGCTAAAAAAAATAATGTAATGATTTAAAGCCATACCCATGATCTCCAAGTCCGAGATGGTGGCCAGGAGAGTCTGCTGATTATTGTGTTAAAGGCTTTTGAACAGAAAAAGAACAGATGATTTAAGAGTTTGCTTAGACTTAGTTCGCTCTTACCAGTTAAAGAGTTTCAGCAACTGAACTCTCCGTGGAGTATCTGCTTATTAAGCCAGACTGGTTGACAGAGAGTGGGTTGTTCTCTGGGACAGCACTGGTTCTGAAAAGCTGGTTGTAGGATGGCGGGCACAATAAACGTTGATGAGCTCATTCTCAGTAAAGGGAGAGGATGTGTGTGGGAGGAGGTCTGCTGTCAGGAAGTGCTATTGAGAACTGGTTGCCACCTTAACAGGGATGTAGCTGCTCAAGAAAAGAAGTGGGAGGAGGTGGTGAGAGGAAGAGAAGTGAGGAGAATCTGAAGGATAGTCTCTGTGTGTCTGAGGTGCTGCTTATTAAGTTTTGGTGGCAGGATATTATGGCAGCAGAAACTGGAGGAGAAAGCGTACCTTCTTAGCAGCTCTGTGCTTGACTTGACGGTCACACAAATCATCTTTGAGGCAGGATATGAAGGTTATACTCATTGGTCTGGAGGATAGTGGACAAGCACTTTCTCATGGTGTCAGCAAATATAAGAGCTTTATACAGTAGCAGTGGCTTTCAATCTTGGTCCTTGTGACCCCCAGCACTGATTAGTTTGCTTGTCTCTCTTGTTTAACACATCTGATTTAGATTTGTGCTCCAAGAAGGTACAGTGAGCAGATCAATATGTTTCTAGGCTGCTTCTCAATCAGTACCCTAGCTCCAGAGGTCATTCATCAGTAGGTTTTGTGCATGAATTCGGGCACTGATAAGGGCAGTGATGAGCTACAAATTCAGACACACAGAGTGTGACATGAGAACATCAACATTCTCATTAAAAACTGGAATTTATAAACAACAAAGGTCTACTTCCCTTCTAGGAGTCTCAGGGAGTGAGTACTGACTTGTTGAGCCATCACAAAGAGGCTATAAATCACTTTCACGTTGCAAAACCTTTTCATTCAATGTTCCACGCTGGTGGAATGATCTTCCCATTCCCACTTGGACTGCGGATTCACTGATATCCTTCAAATGACAACTAAACACCCATCTCTTCCGAGAACACCTGAACCATGGTGAATAAAACCAAATTCTCGTGTTGAAGCACTTTTCCTCTCTTTCTCTGTCAAAATAAGCACTCTTTCTCTAGCACAAACAAGTTACTTTGTTTAACCTTTGTGCACTGATCAAATTTACTATTTTGTTATGTTCGGGATGAAAGCATCCACTGAATTAAACTGCTGTAAAAATGCATCAGATAAAAAAATATATATATATTTTTGCATAAATCTGTAACCACCTCAGTCCTGATCAAAACTACTAAATTGTTTAGAAAAGTACAGGATTTTAACTCTTTAATTGTTAAATTTATAAAGTATGCCACAGATTTGGTGAAAAAAAGACACAAAAAATAACGTATTTTCAATATAAAAAGTAATTGTGGACTGCATTTTTCCCCTTTTATCAGAGTCTGTGATGATTGGTTCAACAGATGATTCATCTTAAAAATCTGCCTTCTTCCACTTTTACAAATGATCAACTTGAAGTCAAGTTATTATTTGTTGCGCTTACAACTGGGATCGACGACAAGTCTTTTGACAGGTAGTGTAAAATTAAGCTCATGTTTATGTGTATTTAGGTTTCAGAGCTGCATATCATTCTTGGTTGTGAAATGTCATAATATGTACTGTAAGTGGTTATATATAAAACAAGGCTTAGGCCATTTCAAGATGATTTTAGTCAATGTATATATTCCACCAGATAGAAACCTTTACACAATCATTTTAATACCATCCCAGTTATGATAAAATATGACTTTGTCTTTAAAAGCCAATAAATTTAAGGGGACAAACATGTTTACAGCCAACTGGAGTACAGGAGGAGGAAGACTCATCGATGCCCTTTTAGTATATTAGATTATGGGGGCAATCTGCAGGTTCCCACATGAAATTTTTAAGAGCGTCCTCATGGATCCCAACAAAGCTGCCTTGTATCAAGCATCATTTTAAATGTCAACACCAACATCTGGCTATATGAAGATGCATGCTGGCAGTAAACAGATATCTTTTTATGCGTATAAATTAACGAAAACAAATGATTTAAAAATATTGGGGTAAGATGTGTAGAAAATGTGCTCATATACATCATAACATAATACATCAAATATTCAATTCTGTCTGAGTGGTTATGTCTGCTCTATCAAATTAAATTACACCAGCTTTCAAAAAGATGCTTTTCTCCACATAACAAAAAATGATGTCACTTATTTTGTAATAAAAAAATAAAAATAAAAAATGCATGTCGCTGTGGGTGCTTTTAAATAGTGTCACTTGTCATACCAAACTTTGTTACGGGCTACCAGACAAAAAAGACTGTAATCATGAGAATAACAATGCATCAGATATACATGTTCAATCATCACAAAGCACTTAACACAAACTCATTTAAAAACATATCTGTGAAATGAAACATTTTTTTTTTTGCCTTTTGGCAATCACGTCTGGAACTACAAAGAGAACCTTGTGCTCAAAAATATGGATTTAAACAATATAACAAAATATCTTTTTTGATTACTTGGGGAAAAAAAAACATGCCACATCTTTAGAAACAACAAAAACACAGTTAAAGAGTTAGCTAAAAAGCTCTGTGAGCTGAAATGTTGAAAAGAAACTATGTAAACAGTTCCACTGCCAAGTTGACCTTTGAGGTTTCATTAAACTGAGAGAATACAATGATTCAGACATCTGTTTACTAAAATATTAATTCTCCCACAAACAAAAAAAGTGCTATTTTACTACAGAGTCATCTGGATCATCATTTCCTGCTGGGCACAAGTCTTTGGATGACTCCTTTTTCCCTTTATATGTATGAGAGAAGAGCAATTTGGGCTAAATTGTAATATATATCACCAAGAATGTAGGAAATATTTTAACCTCTAGTGGTACTTTGGTTAAAAAATGAATACAATTAAATTAATCCAAACAATTATATATATGATATCTCACATGTCTTCAAAACACTTACCTGCCACTCGGCTTGACCTCACTTGCCAATCCCAAAATCTAGCCTTGTATCAGTAACACACACAAGGCAATAAAGATATCCCAATGCCGTTTTAAATCAACCACATCCCAAAAGCCCAACTCCTAGATTACAAAACATTCCACAGAGTCAAAGCTGTAATACTAATAAACATATCAGGGACTATTTTATAAAACTTCAAAAAAAAAAACAACAAAAAAAACAACAACTGTTCCTTAGTGTGTGGATCCTATGGATTCCGAGTGAAAAGTGATATAGCCAGACGATGCAGATTGTGAGCTTATAAAACTATTTGTGCTTCCTTTGCTTTCACCTTTTGACAGGTGTTTGTGATCCACCCAAGCAGATGTGTTTACCTTTCCTGTCCTAATACTTGGGGAAGATTGATCCCCGGTCCTTGCACCCAACGGAACCAGCTCTGGTGCATTCTTGGCATCGTGCCTGTGTTCAAGGCATCCCTTAACGCCAGAACCTTCGCCGGCTGCACTGCCATCTTTAGGCTTCCTCGGCGTATCCTGAGGGATCTCAGATATCGTGGCTCCTGAGCAGCGTCTCAACACTTGAGGTTCGCGCTCAAAGTGTGTGAGCGGGAAGTGAGGCAACAAGACGATGTGCTGCTGGAACGACTCTGGGATCAGGGAGATGGCAGAAGCTCGCCGCGGGCTCCTCATCGGACTAGCCAATGGTGTCTCGTCGATAAAATTAATCACTTCGTCGCGGCTAAAACACTTGAAATTGTCCTCATAACGCTCGACTCGGGGAATCTGCTTGAGCGAATGCATGTCCTCGGATCGCCTCCTCTTGCGGTGAGGGTGGCTCTCCTCGCGGTAGGAGGCCGGGCTGCTCCGACGCCTCTCGTGGCGCGGCGAGTTGTATTGCGGGATGCCGATGATGTCCTCTGTGGAGCCCCAGCGATGCAGGTAGGACGGGATCTGACCGGTGGTCCACATGTCGGTTTCGTCGTGGGAGTATCTTCTTGTAGGCGGCACCTGGAGTAAAACACACACAAATGAACCAGCACTTTATAAAAGCTAAAGTCTACTTATTTGTGCTTCCGGCTCAATATAGGACAATTGCACGTGTTCTCCATGTTTTTGCATCTCTTTTGAAATCTATGATGGCACAACAGGTTTGCTTTCACTTTAAAGTACTAATATTTATAGAGGTTTTCGAAAATTTTTATAGGGATATATAAATGTCTTGAGCGTTACATTAACCCACCAAGACATATTGTGTTTAAAAGATGTCTAATAAACATGTAAATATTACGGAAGTCCTAAGAGGCTGTGCATTAAAATATTTTTTCTCTTGTTTTGTCGTGATCACAACTTAATTTTCTCGTGATCACGACATAACAAAAACTTGTTCTGTCGTGATCACAACTTATTTTTTTGCTTTTATTTATTTATTTATTTATTTTTATTATTATTAGTAGTAGTAGTAGTAGTGGTAGTATTAATATCTGGCAAATGTCAGGACACCGGCCCTGCGAACAGGGAGAAAATAACTGCAGACGTGCATTTGTGCAACACATTAAAAGGCGTAAAGAACAGCCATAATATGAGAGCAAACGCTCGTGCTCATGATGAATGTACATTCATGATTATATTCATGTATATGATTATATATATCATTATTTACAATAATATTCCCTCAACTGTTACCATTTTAAAGCAACTCTCTATATGGCGCATTTTAATGTTGTAAATAATTTGCGGAGAGGATCAAAGCAAGAGCAGGATCTTCATCTTTCTTCATAATTTAATTCATGCATACAGCAACTTAATTTGCGGCCTATAGAGTTGCCTTAAAATGGTAACAGTTGAGGGAATATTATTGTAAATAATGGTATATAATCATATACGTGAATATAATCATAAATGTATACATTAATCACGAACACGAGCGTTTGCTCTCATTTTATGGCTGTTCTGAACGCCTAATGTGTTGCACAAATGTGCGTTTGCAGCTGGGCTATTCTCTCCCTGTTCGCAGGGCTGGTGTAGACTCTCTGGCCAGACATTTGCTAGATATTAATAATAATAATAATAATAATAATAATGAATCCATAAATAAATGAAAGCAATAAAAAAAGTCAAAATCACGACATAACAACTTATTGTTATGTCGAGAACACGAGAAAAATAAGTCGTTATCACGACATAACTTTTCTGTTATGTCGAGATCACGAGATAATTAAGTCTTGATCACGTAACATAACGAGAGAAAAAATAATTTAATGCATGGCCTCTTAGGACTTCCGTAAAATATAGACCTCTTAGCTATAACATGGCTACATTTGGGATAGATGACTAAAATGTAGTCATCTTTTAGACCAGTGTTTCCCAACCCTGTTCCTGAAGGCACACCAACAGTACACATTTTAAAACTCTCCTCAATCAAACACACCTGAATCAACTCATCAGAACATTAGAAGAGACTCCAAAACCTGAAATGAATGGCTCAGATAAGGAAGATGTCCAAAACATGTACACTACCTGACAAAAGTTGTCATCGATCCCAGTTGTTAGAGCAACAAATAATAACGAGACCTCTAGTTGATCATTTGGAAAAGTGGCAGAAGGGCGCTTTTTCTGATGAATTATCTGTTGAACTGCATCCAAATCATCACAATCACTGCAGATGACCTATTGGAATCCGCATGGACCCAAGATTCTCACAGAAATCAGTCAAGTTTGGTGAAGAAAAAAGCATGGTTTGGGGTTACATTCAGTATAGGGGTGTGCGCATGGGCTTTGCTAGGCCTATTTTAGGGGGGCTGTAGCCCCCCTATATTTCTACTCAGCCCCCCTAAAACCTTTGCAATTACCTCATAAACTGTAGACTAAATTATTGCCTCAGTCCCCTTTAAATTTGATATGAAAACGCCTGCACAATTCAGCTCCTCCCCATATTTTGTTTTTAATTTAAAACCACAGCTGTACAGAGCGAGAGAAGGTGTGTGTTTATCAATAAATTGTTATAATATCTGCTTTTTTGCAATTCTTTGCTATAGATACACTTGTATCCCAATGTCATGGAGGAGCAATTTTGTTTCCTCTGCACTCTTCTCATCATGACAGCCAAAAATGTAACTCTTAATGAACATTTCGCTATTTTTATTTCAAAATGAACTACGAATATAAAACACATTACAGTGCATGTGGCGTTAACTAAACCATACAGTTTTGCACAGGAAGGATTAAACACAGTCACAAAACCACTTAGTGAATGTACTCATTTTAACTGTCAGTCACTGACAGAGACAGAAACACGTCTTTAAAAAAAAAAAAAAAAAAAAACCTTATTATGATTCAGATCGTGAAATATGTAAATTAGCCTGTAGGTTTACATTTTTTTATATTTATGCAATCTAATTAGAAAATTTGCAGTTTTATTTATTTAATGCATGGAAATAAATAAACGTATTTGAATATAGAAAGAGATTTTTACAACAGGTATGTTGATCCTATTTAGCTCATTCAGAACTCAAATGGCTATTACTGTCTATGCAATATAGTGGAATACTGCTAGTTTAGCATACAACCCTATAATATTAGACAAGCATTTTTAAGAGTATTGCATACATATACTATATATATATATGTGTGTGTGTGTGTGTGTGTGTGTGTGTGTGTGTGTGTGTGTGTGTGAAATTTTTATTTTAACCTCATAATTAGCTAAGCCCACCTAAAATGAAAATTCTAAAATCACCCCTGGGCGTGCGAGAGATCTGCAGAGTTGATGGTGACATCAACAGCCTAATATATCAAGACATTTGTACTGCCCATTACATTACAAACCACAGAACGCTTTCTTTGCCATTCCAGATGACTTTTTAAATAAGTTATTTGAGTCATTGCAGAGATGTATGGATGCAGTCCTCCAAGCTCATGGGAGTCATACGCAATATTCATTCTTTTTCCACTGCACCATGACTTTATATTCTATACTGTACATTATTTCTGTTAAGTGACAAGACTTTTGTCCAAGCAAAGTCAGACCTTACTGTCCTAATGAAATACTTAAAAAACAAGGCTTGATCATATTTTATTTTGGTATAATAAGCGTAATATAGAGGCCTTTGCCTTTCATATGAGCTACTTCTGATACCAAACGATCAACTAGAAGTCAAGTTATTATTTGTTGTAGATAAAACTTGGATAAGCAACAAGACTTTTGTGGTAGTGTACTGTTGGTGTGCCTCTAGGAACAGGGTTGGGAAACACTGTATTAGACAAATTAGACAGATTGCTCATGTCAGGAATTGTGTTGTTTCAGCTCTTTTTAAATAAGTAGTTCAAACAAAAAGCAGTGTGTTTATTTGCTGACTAGTCTATTTTTTGGAATATTGTTAGACGTCTATTAGACTTTTATGAACAGTTCAAATGTACTCCTTTTAGCCAGACCTTTATTTTTGGATGTCTATTAGACATCTATTAAACACAAAAACTGCTTCCTGTGAAGTTAATTATTATTATTTATTTGTTTAGTTTACAATCACTCATTCTACAAACAGATACTCACATTCCACATTGTTCTGAGAACTACACAGGAAAGACATAAAATTAGTTTTTAGTATTGGAAAGAGCTTTAAATACACTATCCAAAGCATACAGCACAAGCCTAGCACGGAAGCGACTGTATTGATAAATGCAGGAATGAGCCAGCAGTTTACAAGGAAGCCCTATGCATTATGCGGTCTGATTGAGACCAGTAGAGGGAAGCAAAGCATCATTAAAGCAATGGCATTCAGGGTTTCTTTTTCTTCTCTTGCGATTGCTCAGTTGTTAGATTTGCTTAAACAACAATGCTGATGATGTCATCTATTTAATCAATTATCAACATATACACAAGCTTAATTACATATTAGAAAATATTAATGTTATTATTAGTCCTTCTGTGAAATTGTAATTCTTCTTCAAAGATAGATGATCTGTTCAACACGTTTAAATATAATAGTTTTATTAACAATTTTTTAACAACTAATTTCATTTGTCTTGCCATGATGATAGTTATTTAGAAATTTATATATTTAGCTTACAGTGTAATATAATTGCTTAACTAGGCAATTAGATTGACTAGGTTGGGTTAATTTGGCAAGGAAAAAAATATCGGGCTTAAAAATATTTAAAAACTGATTTTATTCCAGCCAAACTAAAAGAAATACTTTTTACAGAAGAGAAAAAAGGAAATACTCTGAAAATTTCCTTGCTCTGTCACTTCAGAAATAAAAAATAATTCAAATTTCACAGGAGGGATAATAATTTCACCTTCAACTGTATATCTATTTAATAAAAGCTTGTTGTTTTATTTGTAATATGCTGCCTATTGATGAAACATTATAGTTGTTTAGCAGCAGTAAATATTTTTGTTTAAGAGCATTTATTATTCCGAATGGCTTGACAGCAAAGCTTATACTAAGCAGCTTGTACTTCCCAATGATGTTCTTATACTCAATGGAGATGATGCAAAACACTGGTGAAATTCAAAAAGAACACTGATCATTATTCTGTAGTATAAGACTGTATCCGAAATCACCCCTTATACTCTATACAAATTGTGCACTATTTGAGGGAGAAGCCATTTGTTGTGGTGTCCAAAATCATAGTGGATGTTCAGAAGTGCACTCAACCAATCCCACAAAGCACCACAATAATAAGTACAACCAATGTACATTTAACGACTAGAGAATATTCATGATGCACTGTGAGTGTTCGTGTGGCGAATTAATTCCCGCATTTGTCCACAAGATGGAATCCAATGCAGATGTAGCAGGGGCCAGCTAGCGAAGTGCTGTGCAGGTAAACCTCTCTGCTCTAGAGACAGCACTAGAGGCCATGGTCTTTAGCCTCCTTGTCGGAGCAACTGACTCCCATGCACAGAATCGCAGGTTCGATCCAAGCTCAGACCGGGTTGGGTGCAGTAGGACTAGGGGGTTACATTTAGGGGCTCGTCTGGGACAGGAGTGAGGTTTAGGGCGTGAGTGTAACAGAGGCCAGCTAGTGAAGTGCTGTGCAGGTAAACCTCACTCCTCTAAATCCGAAAACGTGCTCTAGCGACAGATGCTAGAGGCCATGGTCTTTAGCTTCCTTGTTAGAGCAACTGACTCCCATGCGGAGAGTTGCTAGTTTAATCCCAGCTCCGATCGGGTTGGGTGGTGTAGGACCGGCAGGGTTGGTGCTGTGAGGTTAAGGGGTAGAGTGTAGTTGAGGGTAGTTAGTGAAGTGCTGTGCAGGTAAATCTCACTCCTCTGACCTAAAGGTGCTCTAGCGACAGACCCTAGGGGCCATGGGCCATGGCCAGCTGGTCGACAGCCTGGTTTTAGAGAGGTTTTGGCCATTTTAGGCTGGTTTGCAGCCATTTTCCACCTGGTCTTAGCTTGTTAGGCTGGAAAATGACCAGCTAAAAACAGCTTGACTAGCTTGGCTTAAGCTGGACATAGCTGGTTTTGGCTCACTAAGCTGGTCAAGCTGGTTTTAGTTGGTCATCCTCCAGCCTGACCAGCTAAGACCAGGCTGGAAATAACTGGAAACCAGCCTGGTTTTAGAGAGGTTTTGGCCATTCCAGGCTGGCTTCCAGTCATTTCCAGCCTGGTCTTAGCTGGTCAGGTTGGGGGATGATGAACTAAAACCAGCCAACCAGCATAGTCTGTTTTAAGCTGTTTTTTTTCAGCAGGGAGGGTAAAGATCATTTGAAACTCTGTGTACAGTGTGATTGAATAAAACTAGAGTTTTTCCTCATCAGCGTTTTTTCCTTTCTGACAGGCCAACACGGCTGGGTTGATAAGAAACGTGGAAAACGCAAATGAGACAAATTCTGCACATTTGCGCTAAACACATCCTGTATTCAACGTCATTCTCACTTGAGAGGGTAATTTGCTTCTGTTCTCATGTTTGCATTGACTTGTATGCAATTTATTGCAGAAAGTACTTAATTTATTCATTTTCCTTCGGCTTAGTCCCTCTTTTATCAGGGGTAGCCACAGCGGAATGAACCAGCAACTTTTCCAGCATTTGTTTTACGTAGTGGATGCCCTTCCTGCCGCAACCATGTACTGGGAAACACCCATACACTCTCGCATTCACACATGCACTCATACACTACGGCCAATTTTGTTTACCCAATTCTCCTATAGCGCATGTCTTTGGAGACATGGGAGAAAACGGAGCACCCAGAGGAAACCCATGCGAACATGAGGAGAACATGCAAACTCCACACAGAAACACCAACTGGTCCATCAGGGAGTCGAACCAGTGACCTTCTTGCAGTGAGGCGACAGTAAAATTTGAAATTGCCATTATCTCCGCCTGTTGGTTTGGCGTGCCCCCAACATGCATCACGGTGTGTTTTCATTAGAATAAAAACAAAAAAGCGAAAACTTGTGTATGTATGAACATGGCCTTAGTGGACTAATTTAATGAATAGTCAATAGGGTTAAAGGAGCTGATTTTGGATACAGTCTAATGCATTTTATACATTGTTTTCTAATTCTAATCAATAAGCATCAGTGTTTTTTGCCAAGTGTCTTTGAAACAGTTCTAACAAACACAATGTTAATGGCAGTTCTATAAACTTTGAAGAGAATTTCAAATGTTGATTCGTGCAATGTACAGTATATAGCAGTAAATCAGCAATGGGAAGCAGTCAAGCACTGCCGATTCTCTAAAAGAGCTTTGGGAAGTGTTTGGCATACAAGTTTATGACATATTCTCCACATTTAACCTCCAAGTCCAATTTCTCATTCCAGTTAATCATTAGTTAATTCATATAGTGAGAAAAATGGATGACAGGTGAAACTGATAATAATCAAGGCCAATGAAAGTTACATGTGGAGGTTACATGTGAGTGTTAATGGGCAATTTGAATGGTTAAAAGTTTGAAGTGAAAGCATTGCACAGCTGTACATTTTACTGCGATTAATAATATGAATTCTATTCAAAATTTGGATGTCATGAAAGCATGAACTTCCACACAGATCACATATCAGCTGTGCCTCTACAACTCATAATCAATAAAATCTGTCTCCATACAATTTTTATGTCACGTTAGTCAGACATTCTGAGCATGTTTTGTTTACTCATTAATTTATATTTTGCGATGACTTCAAGCTTTTAACTTTAAGGTATAAACTAAAAAAAGGCATCAGTGGCAATCGTCACATGAGCCCTGCAACAGTAAGCCTACGTTCAAAAATACCAACTTGGGTGAAGAAAAATATGTGTTAGATCACATTTTCTCACAAACAACAAGAGTTCTCTAATTTCAGTCTGACCTTTGAAAAAGTCTTCAACAGGAATGCAAAAGGATTCCAATAAAAGTGTTTAGTGACTACAAAGGTCGAGGGCCATTGCATGCACATTTGTTTTGATTTGCTCAAAATAAAGTCAAATATATAAATTTAAAAAACAAAATCAAGGGAAATATACCTGCAAATAGTGCATTTTATCTTCCTGAAGCTCCCTCAATGGATAGCCCCCCCTTTCTAAGGTTGAGAATTCGTACTTGGCAATACGGTCTACCGTCATGATATCACCAGCGGAGCTATAGTCAAACGGTCTGTCAAATATTAAGTCCGGATGAATGCCTCCATCCTGGCTGTTTTCTGCAAACGCAGAAAGCATATATATATATCAGGATTAAAGATCAATGTGCTCAGAATACACAGACAGACAGACAGACAGACGAATAGGTAGGAGAAACAAATTCCCTTTCATACATTTATTTTATTGGGGTCCGCGTTGAAATTAAAGGGATGTCTTCATGTGGAATCACATAATAGTCTTGTACTGATAATCACGACTGACAGTTGCAGTTTACTACTTGAGAAGTGCTATAGAATGCAATTAATCGAAATTCCCTTACAATTCGATTTGGGGATGGAAAAAAAATCTCTGTAAGGGGTGTAACGATTTCTTTCAGATCTTTAAAAACAGTTGTAGGGCAATGTGAAATGCTGATCTTAAGGCAAAATGGGGGACAGCGGGATGACAGATGAGATCAGCTGTTAGCGCAGGCAGCTTAGCATGCATTTGAGTGAGACACAAGTACAAGAAGCAACCCTTATACATACAACTGAGCTGTGTTACACAAGGCAAACCGTCTGGAAAGAAGCAGAGCACTTGTAAAATTAAGATCACAATAATACATCTATTGTACATATTCCTTATGATTGTAAATGGTGCCGAATAGCAGGAAGGGTAATGAAATACTGCTAATAGCAATGTCAAACACTTAACACCTACATTCATCAGTACATTTGGACAGCCTCAGGGTTTTTTAATAGCATGTGGTTGATCATAATTATCATGTGACCTAAAGGAAATCTATTTTTAGTGCTATTTTTATATGTTGAAACATCTTTGAGTACACATTTTTATAACCAAAGTTGCAACCAAAACACCATTAAGCTTCTTTTAGAGAATTGTTGTGAACAATGTAGCAACAATACAGTAAATACAACAACGCAGACTTTTGTGTAAATGTACCCTGGTATACATTTCTGGAGAGCACGAATTATGTAGCTAGAGCTACGTATGACTGCATTATGTCTTTAAAATGAATGCTATGGGGTGGTATGATGTGGTGGACGGCTTCTGTTTTTTTCGCGCTACCAGCTGACGACTTACCTCTGTGTGGACGGCTTTTCCGCTGTTACCAGTTTGCTCAGTGGCTTGCTGTGTATGTTGGCGGACTTTAGACGCAGAGAGGAGTTAACCGTGACAACGTCGTTCGAGTTCGAAGAATGGTTTCCAAATGGTTCCGGCTGCGAGGGCTTTTCTTTTTCTGGATTGCTTTTGAAAACCCTGTCGGTTGGGTATAGGGAAGGGGGTGGGTGGGTCAATCAGTGCTTCTGAAAACACTGTTGGTTGGTTTTAGGGAAAGGAGTGGTTAGAGGGATTGGTCGGTCAGTTGGTCGGCCAGTCCGTCAGTCAACAGTGGCCCCCTGGTGGATTTACGCGAGAACAGCAGGTGCGAATGGCACTCGCAAGAGAAATTTGAGATCTGAAAAAGCGTACACAGCGGCCTCTGCTGGATTTGCCAAAACAAAAACTGGAAAAAAAAAAAAACGTAGCTCCTGGGATGTATTTTGCGCTGTATAGAAATGTAAATGGGGTATGTATCATTAATGAGCCTGGGTTGAAATATGAATACAGAAAATTAACAGAACTCTCGGCAAGGGTGTAAGATGCTTCTTTCTGTCACTTAGTTTCATTTATTTATTAATTTATTTTTGATTAATTGAGTAAATAACACAAAGCTACAAGTTTTATTGTAGTAACAGTGCCTATATATTCAACATAGGCTCATTCTGAAAACATAGCTCTATATACATTTCTGGAGATAGCGAATTATGTAGCCAGAAGGATGTTTGGCTGCATTTCGTCTTAAAATGAATGATATGAGGCGGTATGATGCCGTTCCTTTTTCTGCTTACCACCAGCTGACTGCTTACCTCTGTATAAACGGCTTTTCCGCTGTTACTAGTTTATCCGGTAGCTTGACATATAGGTTGGCGGACTTGAGACGCAGAGCGGAGTTGACCACGACAATGGAGTTCGAGTGCAGAGAAGAATGCTTCCAGAAAGCAGATAAGATAAAAACAAAATATAAAAAATAAAATAAACAAGTAAATAACAGGGTGAGAATGTGGTAAAATCTGAAAATGTGGTAAAAATCAGGTGAGGACTTTTCTTTTTCTTGATTGCTTTTTAAAACACTGCGGTTGGATTTAGGAAATGGGTGGGCGGAGCAATCAGTGCTTTTTAAAACACTATTGGTTGGGTTTAGGGAAGGGGGAGGGTGGGGGCGGTTGGTCAGTCAGTAAGTCAGTCAGTCAACAGCGGCCTCTGGTGGATTTACACAAGAACAGCAGGAACGAATGGCACTCGCGAGAGAAATTTGACATAGAGCGAACACATCGGCCTCTGCTGGATTCTCGAAAACAAAAACTGCAATAAAACGTAGCTCCTGGGACGTATTTTGCTCTCTCCAGAAATGTAGACGCAAATGTCAAAGTTGTGGTGACACATCATGAAAAAGTTGCATCAGTGAAACAATAGTGCTGTAATTTTGCATTTACTCCCCCTTTCACTTGATTATTTTAATATACTGTATAGCAGCTATAGTACAGCAGCCTAGGCTTGAATACAGTTACTATATAATGTAGGTCACATGATAAATCCAATGACGGAAATCATCACTTGTTGACCAAACAATACTCCGCCCCAAAATATAGCAGGAAGAATACAAACAGCAATAAAAATGATAAATATATAAAATAAAACGTAAAAAAAAAAAAATATATATATATATATATATATATATATATATATATAATTATATAAACAATAATAATAATCAAATAAAAATAAAGTATGAAACTTTCTTTACTTCCTTTCTCCCAACCCCTTTAACAATAACCTGTGTTTAAACATTTTACTACTTTAAAACATATTTGTTTTTGCATACATAATATACAGCTTTAAAATTATATATGCATACATGTGACAACAGGATGATAATTACTAAACTACACAGACTATTTAAAATCAGTTTTGTATGCAGTATACATACTGTGCATCTTTTACATTATTACATTTTACAAGCAGAGTTTAGTTGCCTTTTTTCTAATTACTAAAATGTAGTTAACTATATTTGTACACTTTTTAATATTTTGTTATGCAAAAAAATAAACAATGATATAAAATATAAGCATTATAATTTTCAACACAGCATTGATGTCTTGGGTGGTCCTTACCTTCATCGACTTCATCGTTGGACATGATGGCCACACATTTCTCCCAGACCATCTTGACGTCTGCTCTGTAACGGTCACAGGCCCACAGGAACATGGGGAGGAGTATGGACTGAGCTATGGAGCACCACAGCACACACAGGACCATCCAACTGTAGGAGCGGTCAAATTTCAGGCTGGCAAAACTCACCACCTACAATCAAGCACCACGGTTATGTACGGAAGTGGTAAAGGCAAAGTAAAATGGCCACACAAATGGTTACTTTTTAAATGTATGCATCAATATACCACGGAAGTGATACACAAATACTAATTATGCTTATCACTACACTAAATGGTGTAAATTAAACAAAACAGATTTCAGTATTACCACATATTTTATTAATAACTCCAACTTGCGATGGTTATGAATATATAAACCTTTATACTCATACTCATGCTAAACTATATCAACTACTTAAAAAAACAAAACGTTTATATCATGGACAAATTTCAGTTACACATTGTGGGAAAAAAAAATGGGTGCAATTTTAGAGTCTGGCACTTCAAAGTTAAAAAAAATAATAAAGTACTTTAAATTAGTGAAGTAAAAGGCCACTTACTGTAGGTTTACCTAAAATGTTTCTTACTGTAAGTACATTAAACCTTAAATCATTGTCTATACATGCAACAAAATAATTGGAGCAAATAATTAAATCAAATAATTACACTTATTTCGAGGTGCTGATTAAAATACTAAAGCACAAGTACTTCATCATAAGTTTAACTATAGCTTGTTGTGCAATATTGCATTTTAAATGTGTACATTTTAACTGTACTAAATTACACCATCAGCAACGCAGTGGCGCAGTAGGTAGTGCTGTCGCCTCACAGCAAGAACGTTGCTGGGTCGCAGGTTTGAACCTCGGCTGGACTGGATCAGTTGGCGTTTCTGTGTGGAGTTTGCATGTTCTCCCTGCATTCGCGTGGGTTTCCTCCGGGTGCTCCGGTTTCCCCCACAGTCCAAAGACATGCGGTACAGGTAAATTGGGTAAGCTAAATTGTCTGAATGTATGAGTGTGTGGATGTTTCCCAGAGATGGGTTGCGGCCGGAAGGGCGTCCGCTGCGTAAAATCATGCTGGATAAGTTGGCGGTTCATTCCGCTGTGGTGATCCTGGAATAATAAAGGGACTAAGCTGACAAGAAAATTAATGAATGAAATGACACCATCACAACAAATGTGTACTTACAAATAAGTAACATATCAATTGTAATAGAGGTGATAATAAAGCATATTTTAGTATAGTAAATTTGATAGCTTGACCAGAATTACAAACAAAAAAAAGTGATTATGAAATTGTTATTTTTAACGGGTTAAAAATCACTTTTAATCTATTAAATTGCTTTAAAGAGTGTCAATTAGGTACACTAAAAATATATTTATTGGATTTACAAATTTTTTTTGAAGGTAAGTGGTATAAACAATTTATATGGGCTGAATTCGAACAAACAAATAAAGTGGAACATTACTAAATTTATTTTGTTTGTTTAAATTCATTCCATGTCCCAAGAGCCAGTTTCTGTGCCTGACGATCGGGTTGTTGTGGTCCTAACCTTCGACCACCACTCGTTCCACAATGCACTGGCCCCTTACTGCTCCCCCTGCAGATGGTGGGCCTGCAGGAGGATGGTCCCACGTCGCTCCTTCGGGCTAAGCCCGGCCGAGTTCAGTGGGAAAAAACCCGGCCACTAGTCGCTCGCATATAAGCCCCAACCCCAGGCCTGGCTCCAGGGTAGGGCCCCGGCTGCGCCATACCGGGCGACGTCACGGTCGTTGATGTTTTTGTACTCATAAGGAGTTTTTGAACCGCACTTAATCTGACCTGTCACCTAAGACCTTTTAGCCTTGGGAGACCCTACCAGGGGCATTAGCACCCACAACATAGCTCTTAGGATCACTCAGGCACTCAACCCCGCAGATGATGTTGTTCTATTGGCTTCATCGAACATGGACCTTCAGCATGCACTGGGGCAGTTTGCTTCCAAGTGTGATGCGGCTGGGATGAGAATCAGCACCTCCAAGTCCGAGGCCATGGTGCTCCACTGGAAAAAGGTGGTTTACCATCTCCAGGTTGGAGGAAAGTCCTTACCCCAGGTGGATGAGTTCAAGTATCTTGAGGTTTTGTTCACAAGTGAGGGAAGGATGAAACGTGAAATTGACAAGCGGATCGGTGCAGCGGCAGCAGTATTGCGTTCAATGTACAGGTCCATTGTGGTCAAGAAGGAGCTGAGCCGAAAAGCAAAGCTTTCGGTGTACCGGTCAATCTACGTTCCTACTCTCACCTATGGTCATGAGCTTTGGATTCGGATACAAGTGGTCGAAATTAGTTTCCTTTGCAGGGTGGCAGGGTGCACCCTTATGGATAGGGTGAGGAGCTCTGACACCCGGGAAGAGCTCGGAGTAGATCCGCTGCTCCTCCACATCAAGAGAAGGCTTGGGCATCTGTTTCGGATGCCTCCTGGATGCCTACTTAGGGAGTTGTTCCAGGCATGTCTGACTTGGAGGAGGCCTCGGGGAAGACCCAGGACACGCTGGAGGGACTAAGTCTCTCGGCTGGCCTGGGAACGCCTCAGGATCCTCCCAGAGGAGCTGGAGGAAGTGTCTGAGGAGAGGGAAGTCTGGGGATCTCACCTAAGACTGCTTCCCCCGCAACCCAGCCCCGGAAAAGCGGTATAAAATGAATGAATGAATGAATGAATGAATGTTTAAATTCAGCCCATATAAATTGTTTACACCATTCATTCATTTTCTTTTCAGCTTAGTCCCTTTATTAATCTTAGTCCCTTTATTAATGTTTTTGGACATGTGGAGGAAACTGGAATACCCGGAGGAAACCCATGCGTACCTTAAAAAATTTTGATAAATCCAATGAATCTTTTTTAATCATCATTTTTAGTGTAGTAGATAAAGTGAAAGGCAATAAAATGATTATTCATTCATTTTCTTTTCAGCTTAGTCCCTTTATTAATCAGGGGTCGCGACAGTAGAATGAACTGCCAACTTATCCAGCATATATGTTTTACGCATCGGATACCCTTTCAGCCGCAACCCAACACTGAGAAGCATCCATACACTCATACCTTCACACACATACACTGTGGCTATTCAATTCACCTATACCACATGTCTTTGGATTGTGGGGGAAACCGGAGCACCCAGCGGAAACCCACGAGAACACGGGAAGAACATGCAAACTACACACAGAAATGCCAACCGATCCAGCAGAGACTCGAATCAGCAACCTTTTTGCAGTGAGGCGATCGTGCTACCCACTGCGGCACAGTGACGCCCAAAAATATTATTAGCTGTCAAAAATATGTTTTTTCAAAGAATACAGCATGTTTTTTGCCCCAATTACTATTGCCTAGTCCATAAGTGATGAAACTCAGGATTAAATAAAGCCTTAATGTATTTACACAGCCATTATGTTTCTTACTGTTTAAGAAATCTTTAATAACACATCATATCTGTAGAGCCAAAATGTGATGACTGTTGTACCAGTAGAGGGCGATGTGTACTGTGGGCAGCAGTTTTGAGTCACTACTACAAATCACATGACAAAATGTAAAACAATGCATGTGTATTTCGAAACATTTAAACTAATAACCTTGTTGGATATAACTTCACTTTTATCTTTTGAGGATGAACTATAATATAGATATAGCATATAATGTTACATAATATTATGTCACAAACTCAACTGACTATCATCTTGACTGCAGATTTGCTAACTCTTAAAAATCTCCCAACATTAACTACAATCCACTTTAGCCACTTTTTTAACATGCTTGATACACTGAGTCACATTTTTGTGCAAGATAAAAAAATACACTAGTCAACATTTGAAGTGACGGGCGACACGCTGGCTCAGTGGTTAGCACTGTCCCTGGTTCAAGTCTCAGCTGGGCAAGTTGGCATTTCTGTGTGGAGTTTGCATGTTCACGTGGGTTTCCTCTGGGTGCTACGGTTTCTCCCGCAGTCCAAAGACATGCTCTATAGGTGAATTGAATAAACTAAATTGACCGTAGTGTATGAGTCTGAATGTGAGAGTGTATGGGTGTTTCCCAAGGCTGGATTTTTGGCTGGAAGAGTTTGAAGCAAGCATATAGGTTTCATTCAAATGGTCTTTTTGTATTTATTCACAGAAGTATTTTAAGACCAGGACACATCAAGCCGATGCCAAACAAATAGAGCAGATGAAAACCAGCTGTGTTGTCACTTTGCCTTGAGTCGCACTTGGTCCCGTCTGAACCAAAAAGCTGTGCGTGAACACACTAAACAGACAGTAGCCAGCTGATTTTGCGCCGACGTGAGGATTTATCTTACCACACCTGTGGATGGCAGTAATCTGTTTTCTCGTTCCAAAAAAGGTAACCGGAACTTCAGATGCACAAAAAGTAAACTAAGCAGCATTTAATACCATTTTACACAGTCTGTGTAAATCACAACTGAGGTATTTGCTCATGCAAATATGTTTGATAATGTAATATTCTATATTGTTTGCAAATATTTGGGAAATGTAGAAAAATTACAGCCGGCCTCACTGTGTTCAGTCTTGACTTAAATTGGGTACTTGCTACGACAGGTTTTGTTCTTATGCTCTGATTTGTTGCTGAATAACAAATCAGAGCCTGCTCTTCAGCCGATGCCAGACTCAGATTCTACACGCTGAATTGGGCAAACAAGCTCTTACCTTAACCCTATGAGAGGCAAAGTGTGGAACACACCAAACCAACCTGCCAGACTGATGAATCCCATAATATATTCTTGATGTATGAAGATAGGTGGCCATTTAAAGTAAATTCTTGAGATTTCGTAAAAGATAAGCCATGAACTCCAAATTTGGCTGAATTAATCAGGAAAACTGGAGCAGGGAACACATTCCAAAAAGACACTGTAAATTAAACGCCATCTATGCTCATGCTAGTCTGTCAGTCTTTCCTTATCCCGAGGTTCACATAATCTTGGATCCAGCCCATATTCAAAGCAGATGGTTGTCTCTTCCTCACTTGTTTTACAACTTACATCAATTGGTGGAGTTTTGATAGCTTGCCACTGTCACCTTAGGCTTGCAGGGTTGGAGTCAATGGAGCTTATCTTCAGGGTATCATGCTTCAACCTTGACATTCATATAAAACTGAACTGAATCTTAATCTAATCTAGAACTAAATCTACATTCAACCCTAAACTGCAATAAGCCTGTTATGCAGAATATGTACCACAATCTGAAATAATGTTGTGGCTTTTTATTCTTTTTTTAATTTATGTAAAACTGCTTTGTCACAACTGACACTGTATAAAGCACAATAGAAATGCACTTGACATGCACTCTTTTGCCTTGTTAGATTGTTTTAAAAGCTGTGTATCAATGAAATTGCTCTTCAGTGATTGGACTCTCAGTAGTGATTATTAAACCACACTGAACTGAAAACTGAACTGACATTGTTTCAAGGTACTATAATCTTCTATGTGAAGCTGCTTTGACAAAATCTACATTGTAAAAGCACTATAGAAATAAAGGTGAATTGAATTGAATTTTAAAAGACAATTGAGAACTGCAATGGATGAACTATATTGCACTGAATAAATCTTCTTTAAAATCTAGAAAAACAAACTAGTTAACGTGCCTTCACACACAAGACTGATTTACGAAGTAGGCTTTGAGAAGCTGTGTCAGTAGATGATGTTCTGGGAACAGCCTAAAGAGATGATTTGTCTTAAGTCTACTCAGGAAACCAAAGTTGGATATGTTGCCATTCATAGGTTTACTTGATGTTGCATTAGTAGATAACACTATCGTAACACTACATCACAGCACAGTACTATAAAATAACTGCCAGTTCACCAAGCAGGGAATATATAGACACAATAATCACAATAGTCCTAATGTATTTTCTGTTTTACATTTTAATTTCCATAGCTCCCGAGAATCCTAAAAGGTCCACAAATTGATAAATAACATTATGACAGCTGTTTTAACGTTGAGATATGATTGAATGGCCTCTTGGTACAGTTATTAAAATAGTTTGACAACAAGCAGGAAATGTTCATGGGCCAATGGCATCACCACAGTGAAATGGTCTACAGTATACACAATTGGATTGTAGGGAATAATCTTTAAAATTTGAAATTTGGGAAACTGAACAAGTTAAGGTTCTTATAGGTACGACACAGATAAAAATTTCTTAAACACTGATTTTGGTGAGGACATTTTAGAAAAACTAGGAGTTATATCTACTAGTACAATGCCTGGATTGGATGCATAAATAACTACAGATCAAACTACAATAAAACTATTGGATGGATGGACGACTTGCAAACTCCATTTTGAAAAACATCCTGGGTCAGCTGGGACTCAAATCAACCTTGCAGTGCATGATTCTGTATGCTGCTTCTTCCGACTCTGAGTGGATTTTTTGGCAGTGGGAGGTGGTTATGTTGCATCATGGCCATTGTTCGCCTGTTTCAATGAGTTTATATGTGACTGACATTTGGAGTTTAAAGCATTTTGCTCCTGTGACTGTGTATCACTCTCAGTGACTAATTGTGCTTTAACAGTTATTTTTTTGGTGACAGAAGTTTAATCATGTGTTTTTGACCAACAGTTTCTTGCTCATTCTTCACGCTACATAGCCCCTTGAGCACAAAAGTGGCATCTTAGTTCACATAACCACAACACTTGCTTACACAATCTATCAATAGAGTGATTTCACAATGTGTCATCAGTCTGCCATGTTGTAGAGCAGAACATAAACAATGCCACTGAACCAGACAAATGTTTTGCTGATTATTGCTGCTGAAAATAATAAATTATTGTGATGTTTTGGCCAGTAGAAAAAAACATTTAAGCTGAGCATACAAATGAGATTTTAGGTTCAAATCTGAGCCTATTTTTGACACGTGTGTATCAAAAGTATCACGTTTGTTTGTATCAAGTCAAATTTCAGATTAGTCGCGCATCATTAGTCATGCTGTAGTGTTCATGCAGTGTTCAGGGGCACGGAGAGGTGATTAAACTCCCCCAATCAGCAACGGATGGTATATCAGAAACTTTAGTCAGCTCTTAGTAAGGGACTCATAATGTTGAATCAAATTAAAAAATCTATTGATTTGAACAATTGAGTGAGCCTTGCCTTTACATCACATTCAATTTGGCATACGATGATTAGTGTTGGCAAGGAACCAAATCTCCTTTAATTGAACAAATGCAGTTTGATTGACAGGCAATCTGGCCAATCATAACACTGATATTCTGTGTCCTTGTCACTGTGCGCCCCTTTTTCCAACAAGCAGAACAGTCAGACTAACCAGATATAGTAGAGTAACATCATAAATTAACATGAGTAAGGGTCAACTGATGGAAGTGAGAAACAAATCTTGGGAGAAACCATGCTCAGCTAGGACAACAAGTTCTCCTCTGGCCAAACATAAAAGGGGCATAGATCTCACATCTGGGATCTATGCTATAATCTATGCTTTAAAAGACTATAATCAAGTCTTGTGCTCTAAAATTTATCAATGACCACAACAACCATTTGCTCTGGATACAGGTCAGATCCAAGATTATGTGAACCGTGGGATAAGAATCCATCTTACAACAGGTACTTCTCAATATGATTTAGCAGCTTAACGACATTTTTCCCTCTTTTAGACAGCATAAATAAGCAAAACAACATTATCAGTTAGAGATTACCATGATTTTTTTGCTGTTGTTGACATCCAAGTATCTCCATAATGGCTGTGCATATAGGTAACTGACCAAATCATTACATTAGGTATAAACACTCTATGAGTGGTCCCCAACCTTTTTATCACCGCAGACTGGTCAGTGATTGACTATTTTACCAGGGAACTGGTGGGGATTCGTAGGTTACCAGGCGACCATCAACCGTTTTTTAGAGGATGACAAGCTGACAAAAAATTCCTGTCACTCTGATACAAGTTTTATATATGGAGAAATTAAAAAGCACTGCAGTGTTTGGGTGTTCTGTGTTTGCCTGAGATAATTAGTCTACCGAAATGTGTATATTTCATACAAAGTATGAAGCTAATCGATCAGTTCTTTTCATGGCATTCATTCAACTTGGTGCATCTGGAAGGTGTGAGTACGTCATGCCGAGTGCACGTGCAAGCCATGTGCCTCCATTGGAAAAACAAACTTGCGTGAATTCTAGAAAAGACACGACATGCAAACGGCCTCTAAAAAGCCCTCGTCATTTGCGATCTTCATCAGTTGATCTTCTTGCACAGCCATGGTGGATTCACCTGATTTGTTGACAAATGGGTTGCGGATCTATTCCTTGACAGTTCGTGGGTCCTTCACTTTGCATTTTCCCCAAGGAAACCTTCCAAAGATGTCTGTTTCTTACTCATTTTGCTGCTTGTGGGTTAACTTTGGGCACTCAAGTGATCGAGATATAAGTAAGAAAATATGGGTGTTTTTCAAAATAAAATATTTTTCAAAATAAAAGATCGTTCAGACTATAGAAATAATGTATGATTTCTTGTGTGGCCCGGTACCAATTGATCCACGAACCAGCACCGGTATGTGGCCTGGTGGTTGATGACCACTGCTCTATATAACCAAACTAACACCATCGGATGAGAAAAGCAAACACATGACCTAAATCAAGTAGAACTATTTCCTTCCGTATCATCAACTTTTAATTAAACTGAATGCTAAAACTTAGTAAAGCTGAAAATCAACATTCAGAAATGTAGACACTTTGAGTTTGTATCATGTGGTGACTGCTGCTGAACACACACCAGTTTGTGGTGTTTTATTGAGGAGCCGTTCACTTGTTTCTTTTCTGCAATGAAATGGCTAAGAACTTACTAAGACACATGTGTTCCTTCTTAAGACTTATCTAAGGAGCGAGAGGGCTTTTATAGTGCATCAGTTTGACATGCTTGAGTAAGCTTCAAATAGATTTCTGATTCTCAAGACTTGTTTTTGGCCTTTAAATCCCTAAGCAGGATTGGTGGTTTTACAGGCCTTATCAGTGAGCCCATGTTGAATAGATTTGGCTCCTTCTCTGGTAAAGGCTTGGGTTACTAAAATAGTGCTTTATCTTAGGGTGCCTCTTTAAAGAACCTTTGTGCATGCTGGGGCTCTCAGCACACTTTTGTCAGACTTTATCATCTGGTCATGGACTTCAGTCAGTTCTATCATATTCCTCTATCAGTCTGTGTATATGTTCACTGTTTGATGAACTATGCTGTGCAGGGGTGCCGTAACACGGGGGAAAGTTAGGATGTTTCTAAGGGCCCTAGTCACACAGCGGAACCCAACACTTTGGTGTATGATTTTGGTATTGCCTCTGCACACACAGTAATATATTAGGATGCACACTAAAACAAAAGCACCCCTCTGAGCCAAGAGAGTGTGTGTCCCCTTAAGACGCTTGCCGGTTATTTAGAAATGCAGCACTTCACAGACCAATTCTGAGCTTCGTGCATAATCAGGTAGATGGCGAGACTCAAGAGATGACGCAGGCAAAATCAGGATAGATTAAAGTTTAAAGAAAAGCATTAAAAAGAGGAGAGAGATAGAGAACGAGAGAGAGAGAGAAGACAGCTAGTCACCCAGTTTTTATCATTAAAGTTTTGAACTGTTTTAAGTAACATAAAATAGAGATTTTCTCAGTAACCTGTTAGGATAACTTTTCATTAGCGTCTTTTTATAAGAGTGACAGAACAATGGGATTAACCCATTTTTGCCCAGATTTTTCTGATGGCTTCACATATGTAGCCATATTAAAACAACTGTTATAAACTGTGGGCTAGGCATGGGACGATAGCCGATTTTAAGGTATACCGCGGTTTGGAAAAGTCAAGGTTTTAAAACCATCAAAATTTTCTGCTACACCGTGTGTAAGATATGTGTAAGATTTTTTTTTATTTATGTTTTTTTTAGAACAACAGTATCTCCAGCAGAAAATATATCCAAAGATGCAATTTTAAAGTGTAAAGAAATTTGTGTTTTTTGGATCTAATGAAGACAGCACAAGTCTATATTTTATTAGATTTTTTTAGTCGGACATGTTTACTGTTACAAAATATTTTTAATGTTTCTCAAAATAAAAAATATTGTGTTCAAAGAGAATTTAAAATTTTTTTTTACCCAGACATTTAAAAAGAACATATTTTAGAGCAGTAACCACAATACCGTAAAACCGTGATATTTTTATCCAAGGTTATCATACCGTCAGAATCCTTTACTGGCCCATGCCTACTGTGGGCTTACCTGTACATGTAAATGGGATTTTAATTAAGTGATCTGTTTACAGTGTATATAATTATTTGTATATATTTGTAAAGGCATAATTTCACTTCATTTAATGTACTGGTCAAATGTAGTTATTTATTGTCTCTGATTAAATATGTAATCATTCTAATGCTTACTGCTATTTGTTGTTGCTACATTTGTTAAGAAGATTAGATAATTGCAACACAGGCTCATTGGGAATATGTGCCCAGGGATACATTTTTGAGAACTGAGAAATATGTGCTTGTGGGTACATAATGGCTGCATTTTGACTGTAAAACGAGTGCTGCGAGCAGTATAAATGATTGCTTACCTCCGTATGGACGGCTTTTCCACTGTGATTTGTTCGGTGGCTCACAACAAACAGTTTGAGGGCAGTGAAGGACGGTTCCAGAAAACAGGTAAACAAACCCAAAAAAGCAGTGTGAGGGTGCTTTCACACCTATAGATTGAATGTTTTGTTCCAAAACAGGGATTAAACTTGTTCTTGGTGCGATTCACTTTCACACGGCAAATTTCGTAAATAGACCAACATAGTTAAAACAAGTCACGTGCAAGTAAACTCTCCCTACATTGGTCAGAGTTTGGTTTATTTTCATCATTATTTTAATTTATGACGATGAGAAAAGAGACATTATAAGCGAAAAGGGGCATTTTAATTTTGAATGGTGACACCCACAAACATGGAAACTCACTTCATTGAAGACATCCATTAGCCTACATATTTAATTTCATTTGTTAACCGCAAAGATTGGTTTCAAAACTAATTCATAACTCAGTTCTTGTTTCCACAAATAATTAAATTACCAATAATAATGAAATAATAATCATATTAATAATAACAAAAAAGTTATATCCAAACACACGTCTTGTTCTTATGCCCCATACGGTGATACAGACGTCTCCATGACACATGGACAAACTTGTTTTATTAAAACAAATTATGCATATAATAAATAATACTGCTAATAAAAAAAATAATAATAATAACAACTTTATAAGAATGCTAATTGTCATGAATAAACTGAAAAAAGCCACAGTCCACCGACATAAAGGCATGGAGGTAGTGGAATGTAGAAAATAGTAATTTTTGTAACATTTTAATTATTTATTTTATAATTTTTTTCATATGTAAAGGTATTTGGGTATTGCTGTACATCCTGTGTGTATCAAGCAATGTGTAAGCGTTTGGACCCGCATAGGCGCATAACTAACGTGCGCTGCACCAGACTTTTAGTTTTAGTCCAGCTTTCAGTTGGTCAATGTCGCAGTCTATTTCAATTTCTCAAAATAGCAACGTGCCAACAATGCACCTTAACACACTTTCTTTTTAGACCAGCACACCCATGAGTCCACAAAGTGGCACAAATGGATTTGCTATTTAAACAAAATGTGCAATATAGGGTTGCGCTGGTCTAAAAATAGCAACAAATCACGCCAAACATGTCTTGTGCCTTATTGCGCCGGGTGTATAATAGGGCCCATAGTCATCACCAAATATAAATTAGAGGTAAGAATATCTCATAAATAGCCTCATTTCATTTGTCAAGGTAGTAAAATATATACAGTTAGACAGCATGCTTTCACTTTTGTATTTGACATAAAACACACTTTTACTGCTAGTAATGATATCTCTTTGTTTGTTAGTTTGTTGGATCGTATTGCTTTCTCACTACAACCAAACCACTCTAGAGTTTGTTTCAATCAAGCTGAGACCACCTGATTCAGGCTATCTCGGACCAATTGTTTTGGCGCAATTGCAGGTTTCACATTTGGCCAAACTAACCGAGCTAATGGGGCAAATGCACCAGTTTCTAAAACAAACGTGTAGGTGTGAAAGCACCCTCAGATCGTGGTAGAAACATTCGACTATGATGGCTTTTCTCTTTTAGTTTGTCTTTGAAAACACTATTGGTTGGGTTTTGGAAAGGAATTGTATGGGTCAGCTGATATTAAGCATGTTGAAAGCCTCTGGTGGATTTACAAAAAATGACATGTATGAGAAAACTTGCCTCTGTAATGGATTTGAGACTGTCAAACATGTACACAGCGGCCTCTTGTGGATTTACAAGAAATGGGATGTATGAGAAAACGTGCCTCTGTAAAGGATTTAAGATTGTCAAACATGTACACAGCGGCCTCTAGTGGATTTGTGAAAAGAAAAACTGCAAGCACATGTAACCGAAGGTACATATTTCTAGTGAGGCTGGGTTGGACAATTGGTGAACATGACTTGGAGAACAACTTAGCCATGAGGTTCAGAAAGCACAAGCGATACTTCTTTTGCTGTGATGCAGTGGTCTGACAGTGTTAACTACTGATGAAACATCAACTGGACCTATGAACAACATATGTAACCCTGATTTCCTGAATAGGCTTAAGACAAATGTCATACCTGGAGGCTGTTCCCAAAACATCATCTACTGACACTGTTCCCTGCCTACTCAGTGAACCAAGGTTGAAACCAAGACATTTACCACAATGCGCCAGACACAGATAAAGTCATGATTTAACAATGCTATGGTGGGTCATGAATGATGTGCAAGACTTAGACACTGAGGGAAACAATGTTAAATACAAATAAAAATGTAATTAATCATATTATCATGAATGGTAGAGAAAACAAAATAAGAAGAAAATCTGTCACACATTGTCATCAAAAGCTGTGCATTCAAAACTTCCAAGACTGGCTGCCAATAGTATTGAACAATAGAAAACCCAGAGACATTTAGATTTCAAACACAAGCTAGTTTTGTCTAAAAGAAAGCATTATGATCAGAACACAAACAACATTAGAAGTATGCCTGGTGGTTTGCAGAGATGTATAGTTACGAAGTAGAACTACTTCACTACTGTACTTAAGTACTAAAAGGTTGTATCTGTACTCTACTGGAGTATTGTTTTTTTTCTCCTACTTCTACTTTTACTTCAGTACATATTTTCGATGAGCTTAATACTTTTACTCCAGTAGATTTTTTATG
>CAIGQZ010032926.1:3169688-3201351 GCA_903798205.1 Danio tinwini | reverse complement strand
AATATAATATAATATAATATAATATAATATAATATAATATAATATAAGTGTTGGGTTGTGGCTGGAAGGGCATCCGCTGTGTAAAACATGTGCTGGATAAGTTGGCGGTTCATTCCTCTGTGGCGACCCCAGATTAATAAAAGGGACTAAGCCGAAAAAGAAAATGAATGAATGAATGAATAATTTAATTAACTTAAGTTACAGTAAAATTCTGTCAATACAAATTCGTACTCTTTTGTTCTCTCTTATTTTGTTTAAATGCAGATGCAGATTACAAATTACATGTTATGTGTTGTTAATGTGCCCATCACACACAAAAGAGGTTTGTAGTTGGAAATGTAGTTGTTGCTTCTTATCAGTCAGAAAAGAGTTTCCCAAATAATTACGTAACACGTGGCTGAACTTCCATAGTACGATGCATCCTTTGGAAAAAAAAAACAATGTTGTGATAAGTGTTTCCCAAAACTGTTGCTGCTGTGTCGTGGATACATTGTTTAAACCACATTAGTTAAAATGTAAAACTTTTGCAATGACACTTTAAACGGGTGGAGTTACAACCTACAGCCTACAGTACAGATAATAGTAAAATAATATACAGTAAATTAAAACTATTAATGTATATATTTAAAAATATATATTTTTGGAGATGTAAAATCATTGCAAATCATATTAAAACACATATTGCTTTTATTATTAAATAGGATATTGTTTATTTTTTATATTATTATACATTTTTTTAAAATCTACTTTTAGAATTTGACACATTCAAACCACTGCAGAAATGTTCTAATCAATGGACCCATGTACAGTAGGCTACAGATACATTTCTAACCTACTACAGATTAAAAACATTAACATTATGCTACAGTATATATTTTTGTTTTCACAAGCTTATTTTAAATAATAGGTCGGCGACACAGTGGCGCAGTAGGTAGTGCTGTTGCCTCACAGCAAGAACGTCGCTGGGTCGCAGGTTTGAACCTCGGCTGGTTCAGTTGGTGTTTCTGTGTGGAGTTTGTATGTTCTCCCTGCGTTCGTGTGGGGGTTTCCTCTGGGTGCTCCAGTTTCCCCCACAGTCCAAAGACATGCGGTACAGGTAAATTGGGTAAGCTAAATTGTCCGTAGTGTATGTGTGTGGATGTTTCCCAGAGATTGGTTGCAGCTGGAAGGGCATCCGCTGTGTAAAATCGTGCTGGATAAGTTGGTGGTTCATTCCACTGTGGCGACCCTGGATTAATAAAGGGACTAAGCCGACAAGAAAATGAATGAATAATAGGTCAAAATGGCAAATGTTTTCAAAGTGCACTGCAAAAAGAACGCAATTGTCAATATGCAGATCGATAAAACTGAACTGTAAAAAATACTTAGCAAATTACACCTAAGAGAGATGACTTTTCATTCCAAGTTTAAATGTTGGAACGTTCCAAAGGAATAGGGCATAGAGGCAATAACTGGAAAAGAACACAACAAGGAACTATGTTTCTAACTACAGCTCTAGAGGTGAAGTAGCTAGCATACAAGTTTGTGACGCAGTTGCTAATGTTCGTTGGAACAATGGATTTGGGAAACGCTAACTCAACAAACTGTGTTTGTAACGATGGAACTTGCGACCTTAGTTGGCTAATAATGGTTTTCGGAAACGCACACCAGATGATTGTTAAAACCGAACTGTAAAAAATAACTTTGAAAGCAAATCACATTAAACGTGAGAGAGACATCTGTAAGGTATTTTTTAATCATTCAAAGTATATGGTGAAGTATTAGAAAGGAATAAGGCATAGGGGGATAACTCAGAATAGAACACAACCATGAACTATGCTTCTAACTACAGCTCTAGAGGTGTAGTTGCAACCACACAAGACTGTGACGCTGTTTGGGAATTTCGTTATAACGTTGGATTCAAGAAACACCAAATCGCTAAACGACAAAACTTATGACCAAACTTAGCTAATAATGACTTGGAATAGAACACAGCCAGGAACTATGCTTAAAACTACAGCTCTAGAGGTGTAGTTGCAACCACAAAAGATTGCCATGCTGTTTGGGAATTTTTTTATAACATTGTATTCAAGAAACACCAAAGAGCTAAACGATGGAATATACGACCTTAGTTGGCTAACGATGACTTGGAATAGAAGACAGCCAGAAACTATGCATATGACTACAGCTCTAAAGGTGTAGTTGCAACCACACAAGATTGCAACGCTTTATGAGAATTTCGTTATAACGTTGGCTTCAAGAAACACCAAATTGCTAAACGACAGAACTTACGACCTTAGTTGGCTAACGATCACAACCAGGAACTATGCATATAACTACAACTCTAGAGGTGTAGTTGCAACCACACAGGATTGCAACGCTGTTTGGAAATTTCGTTATAACATTGGATTCAAGAAACACCAAATTGCAAAACGACAGAAAGTATGACCATATTTGGCTAACGATGACTTGGAATAGAACACAGCCAGGAACTTTGTTGATAACTACAGCTCAAGAGGTATAGTTGCAACCACACAAGATTGTGACACTGTTTGGAAATTTTGTTATGTTGTATTCAAGAAACACCAAATTGTTAAATGATGGAACTTACGACCTTAGTTGGCTAACGATGACTTGGAATAGACCACAGCCAGGAACTATGCATTTAACTACAGCTTTAAAGGTGTAGTTGCAACCACACAACATTGCAACGCTATTTGGAAATTCTTTATAACGTTGGATTCAAGAAACACCAAATTACTAAACGACGGAACTTATGACCTTAGTTGGCTAACAATGATTTAGAATAGGACACAGCCAGGAGCTATACTTCTAACTACAGCTCTAGAAGTGTAGTTGCAACCACACAAGAATGCCACGCTGTTTGGGAATTTCATTATAACATTGGATTCAAGAAACACTAAAAAGCGCTAAATGATGGAATTTACAACCTTAGTTGGCTATCGATGATTTGGAATAGAACACAGCCAGGAATTATGCTCATAACTACAGTTCTAGAGGTGTAGTTGCAACCACACACGATTGTCACATTGTTTGGGAATTTGGTTATAACGTTAAATTCAAGAAACAACAAATTGCTAAACGACAGAACTTACGACCTTAGTTGGCTAACGATGGTTTTGGGAAACACATCCCAGATCAGAACTAACTACTAACTACTGTAGCTACTTGAGTAGTTTTTTTTTCATTGGATACTTCTTTACTCTTACTCAGGTAACCATGAGGAAGTAAATATTACCGTTACTCAAGTAAATATTCACAATACTATTACTTGAGTACAGATTTTGGATACTCTACCCACCTCTGTCTGGTGTACAGCAGTAAAAATCATGGTTGTCAATGTAATTTCTAAATCAAATCAAACACTCACCAATATGGGGAATCCAGTTAGAAAGTCGTATATGAAAACTATTCCACTGATTAGATAGGTGATCTGCAGTGATGTCTTTATGGGCTCCGAGCCATCAATAGATGAGCGCCTCTTGCCCTGAGCATCCTCCACTACAATGGTGGGCACGTTAAATTTGTTCTTGTCCACATTTTGGCCCATCTGGATGGAAAAGGTCTGGAAGAGGGCAATTCCGATGCAGATGACACCCATTACCACACTCCCACTGATCAGCAGCAGGAAGCAGACGCCAAAGCCCAAGCCAATCTCGGTCACAATGAAGCGACAGTTATCTTGGGTGTAAAATCGCTCGGTGGTATCATGCCAGCCCACAGCGGGCAAGGTGGACAGAATGAATGAAACCATCCAGATCCCCATCACAGTATGGACAGCCTGCTTTTTGGTGTTACTCAACCTGGTAAAAGAGAAAGAAGATTAAGGTTAAAGTCTAGAATCAAACAAAAAATTATATTCAAAATCTTTCCCATTTAACAGCATTTATTAAATGAGAAGAATGGTTAAAAAAAAAGCTTGATTATCTTGAAGACTGCTCATGTCCGAAGTAATTTTTTTCAATATTTTACTCTTAGGAAGCAGAAGTCTCAACCATCATTAACAAATATTTTATCTGTACATTTACATAGTGAATATGGGTATAATGTAAATAACGTTTAATGTAAATGTATATCAGTTAATGTTTTCTTCAGAAAGCGTCACCATTTTGTAAAACTGGTTTCATAAGAATTATTCTGTTCATAATATTGTGCTTTTTAGTCTATGATGTTGTAACGTTTAATTCAGGTAGTAAGAATGAATTGTTTCTCATTTTAAACCATGGGGTTAAGGTTTTAGCACGTTTGAAACTGTTGTTTGTAAAAATGTTGTACTACACACGATTACCCATACTGTACATAAAGTAGGGCTACATGAGTACTGTAATCGAAAAAAGATCACCATCTCTATTCAACCCCCTACATGATCTTAATCCAGCATCTCTACGATTCAGCCAATTATATTTTTAAGTTCGGGAGAAGCATAAAGGCAGTCGCACAAGTTCACATTGTTTTATTTATGTTGCTCAGCAACATGAACACCTACAAATAGTGTTAAATGTCACATACTGTATTTATGAGATATAATTCACCCAGGGGTGTCGCTAGACCCCATTTACTGAAGAACGTGCCTCAGTAAAAATCGCCAGTGCCCCAGTAAATGCTTTTAAATATGATTTACTTTATTTGCAAGTGTTTTTATTAAGACTGGTAATCCGAGAATACAGATGTTATTCTCTATGTGTAACCAACAATGGTAAAAGCAACGTAGTTTAACCAACAAGAAAACTGACGCATGTGCACAGAAAACCACTTACGCGCCTCACGCAACGCTCCTGCTTGAAGCTGACGCGATGCTCTGCTCCCAGTTTGATTCCTGTACATACACACCAAAGTGAAACCGGCATAACAACCTTTTATGTGGAGATGTTGACACGCAGTGAGTTTTGCAAGTTGATAAAACTGATGTTTAAATAATATGATGGTGATCTTATTTAGACTAAGCATGGCTACTGATAGATTTCTTTTGTATGAAGCAAAAAGGAGGGATGAGTCAGCGAGGTAAAACTCGGCCATGTGTCAATATATGTGTGTGTGCAAGTGTGTTTTTGGGATTCAGTGGGGCAGTGGCCCAGTAGAGCTTAATGTCTAGAAACGCCCCTGAATTCACCCAAAAATGTCATTTCTGTCTTAATGTAATGATGTATTTACGGCTGCGAAATCACACATGACGTGACCTTTTTTTGCACATGACATTTTGGTGAGCCTGTGCGAATTGTAGCCTAGGTTTCCTGTTCTTAGCTGACAGGAGTGACACCCAGTGTGGTCTTCTGCTGCTGTAACCCATCTACCTCAAAGTTGGTTGTGTTGTGCGTTCAGAGATGCCCTTCTGCATACTTCGGTTGTAACAAGTAGTTATTTGATTACTGTTGCCCTTCTATCAGCTTGAACCAGTCTGCCCCTTCTCCTTTGACCTCTGGCATCAGCAAGACATTTGCGCCCACAGAACTGCCGCTCACTGGCTATTTTATGTTTTTCGGACCATTCTCTGTAAACCCTATAGATGGTTGGGTGTGTGTGAAAATCCCAGTAGATCAGCAGTTTTTGAAAGACTCAGACCAGCCCGTCTGGCACCAACAATCATGTCACGTTCAAAGTCACTTAAATCACCTTTCTTCCCCATTCTGATGCTTGGTTTGAACTGCAGCAGATCGTCTGCATGCAGATGTCTGCATGCCTAAATGCATTGAGTTGCTGCCATGTGATTGGCTGATTAGAAATTTGCGTTAACGAGCAGTTGAACCTAATAAAGTGGCCAGTGAGTGTACATATAACAGATTTCTGTGTAGGACTGTACTTTAATAAAATTACTGCCGACTGTCCTCATAACTTTCTTCTTACGATGCACGTAGAATTAGCTTACGATGCACGTTGCATTAGCTCTCAGGATGGCGCCGCGGATGGCTGCCTTGGTGTGGAGCTCTCCAGTGTTTGCACTATTTCTGTTAGTCTGTCTTGTTTTATGTTTATCAAACACGATCAGTTATACCAGGGATGAGCTGCTGAACATTCGGCAGTGCACACCAACTAATCACCAACTGGATTTTGATTTCTCTGGCGTTTTGCGGCACATTGTCATTGGCGGAGCAGCTGCTTTGTGGAAGAAATAGAAGACCCGGAGGCGTGGAAAAAGAGCCGGTGAGCTCGTCAGGCTGAGACAGCGCCGCTTCAGAACGGGGCTGCCTAGCATCCATCTAGCGAATCTCCGCTCTCTTCCTAACAAAATGGACAAACTACAACTAAAAGAACTACTAAAAGAACTTTAACAGCTCTGCTGCGCTGTGTTTCACAGAAACCTGGCTGAACAAAGCCATTCCGGAGAGCGCATTACACTTACCGGACTTTCAGCTGTACAGAGCAGATCGCAATACGGAGTCAACGGGCAAAACACCCTTTTTTTTGCTTTTACATCAACAGGAGGTGGTGTACGGATGTAACTGTGTTAAAGAAGATGTGGTGTCCTGATGTGGAAGTGCTTTTCATTAACTGTAAGCCGTTTTATGCACCGCGGGAGTTTTCCTCGTTCATTCTCATCGGTGTTTACATTCCACCGCAAGCACACGTGAGGACTGCGTTACAACAGCTGTCTGATCTGAAAAAGACTGAACAAAAAGACTGAACAACGACACCCGGACTCTGCTTTTATCATTCTCTGTGACTTTAATCAGGCAAAAATCACACATGAGCTGCCCAAATTCAAACAGCACATCACATGCCCCACCAGAGACAATAACATTTTGGATCATTGCTACACCACAATAAAGGATGCATATCGCTCCGTCGCCAGAGCAGCTCTAGGACTCTCCAACCACTGCCTGGTTCATCTTATACCAACTTACAGGCAAAAACTTAAAACTACTAAGCCAGTATTAAGGACTGTTAAGAGATGGACCAACGACACAGAGCAGGTCTTACAAGCCTGTTTTGAATGCACTGGTTGGAGTGTTTTTAAAGCTGCAGCCACCGACCTGGATGAGCTCACAGAGACTGTAACATCATACATCAGTTTCTGTGAGGAGTTATGCATCCCTACCAGGACCTACTTATCATTTAACAATGATAAACCATGATTTACACCAAAAGAGGATGCCTACAGGAGAGGGGACAGGATTTTATACAATCAGGCACACTGGACAAAGGACATTGGTGTGGCCAAGAAGAGCTATGCCAAAAAGCTGCAAAACCAGTTTTCTGCCAACAACCCTGCATCAGTGTGGAAAGGCCTGAAAGACATCACGAATTATAAAACGCCATCCTCCAGTATCAACAGCAACAAACATCTTGCAAACGAGCTGAATATTTTCTATTGTAGATTTGACACCTTTGACCAGACACCTCACACTCGCCCGGACCATCTCCCTACAGAGCCATCAACACCTCCAGCCATCTCCCTCTCCCCCCTGCACTTCAGATCAGTGAGGATAATGGCTATCAGATCCTCAGTAAACAGCCATCAACACCTCCAGCCATCTCCTTCTCCACCTCGGCACTTTAGATCAGTGAGGATAATGTGCGTCAAATATTCAGTAAACAGAGGAGACGAAAAGCACCAGGTCCAGACGGTGTTTCACCAGCCTGTCTGAAAACTTGTGCGGACCAACTGGCTCCCATTTTCACACAGATCTTCAACAGATCACTGGAACAGCGCAAAGTTCCATCCTGCTTCAAATGCTCCACCATCATTTCAATACCAAAGAAACCAAAGATCACAGGACTCAATGACTACAGACCTGTTGCCTTAACATCTGTGGCCATGAAGTAATTCGAAAGACTGGTGCTAGCTTATCTGAAGGACATCACTGGACCTTTGCTGGTCCCCCTGCAGTTTGCCTATAGAGCAAACCGGTCTGTGGATGATGCAGTCAACATGGGACTGCATTATATCCTAGAACATCTGGACAAACCAGGGAACTACGCAAGGATACTGTTTGTGGACTTCTGTTCTGCCTTTAACACCATCGTCCCATCACTGCTCGAGAACAAACTGACCCAGCTGTCTGTCCCTAGCTCTGTCTGTCAATGGATCACTAGCTTTCTGACAGATAGACAACAGCTAGTCAGAATAGGCAAAATCACATCCGACAATCGCACCATCAGCACTGGTGCCCCCCAGGGATGTGTTCTCTCCCCGCTGCTCTTCTCCCTGTACACAAACGACTGCACCACAAAAGACCCCTCCATTAAGCTCTTGAAGTTTGCGGATGACACTACTGTTATCGGCCTCATCCGGAATGGTGACGAATCTGCATACAGACAGGAGGTGGAGCGGCTGGCTTTATGCTGCAGATACAACAACCTGGAGCTGAACACGCTAAAAACAGTGGAGATGATAGTGGACTTTAGGCGAAACCCCCCCTGCACTCCCCCCCACTCACCATCATGAACAGCACTGTGGCTGCAGTAGAGTCATTCAGGTTCCTGGGCACCACCATCTCTCAGGATCTGAAGTGGGACGTTCACATTGACTCCATTGTAAAGAAAGCCCAGCAGAGACTGTACTTCCTTCGTCAGCTGAAGAAGTTCAACCTGCCATAGGAGCTGCTCGTACAGTTCTACTCAGCTGTCATCCAATCCATCCTCTGCACTTCAATCAACGTCTGGTTCAGTTCATCTGCCAAAACCGACCTTCGTAGACTACAGCGAATAGTCCGGACTGCTGAACGAATCACTGGCACTACCCTTCCTACACTTCAAGAACTGTACTCTTCCAGAGTGAGTAAAAGGGCTCGTAAAATCACTCTGGCAACACCCAGCACACTACCTGTTCGAACTGTTACCGTCTGGTTGGCACTACAGAGCACTGGGCACAAAAACAGCCAGACACAGGAAAATTTTATTTCCTCAGGCCATCTACTTCATGAACAGTTAAATATTCCCCTACTGTGCAATAAACGTGCAATACTTTCTCATACGCACTTGTACACAGCACCTTATAACCAGTATATTTACAGCATATCTGTACATACAACTCAACATCCAGCTCTTTTTGACTGACTGCATCTCTGTTTTATGATTAATGTTTATTGCCTTTTCTTTTCTTGTATTTAATTTTGTGTTGTCACTTGTCACTATGTATGATAGTGGGGAAAATCAGCAAAATACAAAGATGTCTTTCAATAAAAGTAAGGTTCAAAGTGCAGCACAGGATCTTAGGCTGGACTGAAAGTCTAGTTTCTAACAGGACAACGATCCTAAGGACATCAAAACCATGCAAGAGTTGCTGGGGGACAATTGAGTGTCCACAGCTTTTTGATCCGTTTTTTTTTCACAGTGTATTTGAAGCCATCAAATTGTGAAAGACGTTTTGTGTTAGTACAAGTTATTAGTAAATAGACTAAACACAAACTCCTAAAAAAATAAGGTTTTAAAAGGTTTTTGCAGGGTGCCATGGTGGCTCAGTGTTTAGCATTGTTGCCTTACAGCAAGAAGGTCGCTGGTTGAAGTTGTGGCTGTTGGCATTTCTGTATGGAGTTTGCATGTTCTCCCCGTCTTGGTGTGGGTTTTCTCCGGGTGCTCCGGTTTCCCCAATTCTAACAATTCTAACAATTCTAAAGAATAATAAAATCAAACCCCTTTTTAGGGGGTAATGTTGCGAGGACAAAAAAGCTCAATTTAAGCTGTTATTCAATTCACAATCGTGTAGCACTTATATTCAAATTTGTTGAATCATGTGACATACAAAAGAATTGTTTGCAAATCAGGCACATCAAACACATTAGACCTGCTGGTGTATTTGAAATGAACTCTAAGTACGACTGAAATTTTAGAGCTGGAATGGAAGTGAAATAGAAGCTTACCAGCTAGCGAATAACATAAAATGAAATCTCATTTTGTATAAAAATGTGGGAGAAAGGCATACAGTACTAATTATTTCTTTTTCTTTTTGAGTGAAACTACTTGAAACCATGTCTGACTGTTCCAAACTTTGTCAGTTTAGTTCTAACTTGCAGTACATTCAGTTCTTAACTTATTATGGCTTCCACCATTATGAGCTCAAAAATAGAAGACTTTAGGTTGATATGTCATATTGATCTTGTTCATAAATAAAAAGCAGTTGCATTATAAAACATCTACAGTTTTATTGCTTTGCAAATACTTTAAGTGTTGAGCAAGTTTCAGACTATAATAAAACTCTATCAAACATCTCTGGAGAAACCTGAAAATGGTTCTCCACTGACAGCCTCCAACTAACCTGACAGAAATTGACAGCATCTGCTGAGACGAATGGCTGGGAATGCACAAATACTTAAGCTTGACACATATAGGTTTTTAACTATGGTCCTCCTGGTCCACTTAACAAGCTAATTGAGGAATATAAAATCATCACTGAGTTACAGACGGGCAGCACGGTGGCGCAGTGGGTAGCACAATCACCTCAAAGCAAGAAGGTCACTGGTTCGAGCCCCGGCTGGGTCAGTTGGCATTTCTGTGTGGAGTTTGCATGTACTCCTGATGGTTGCGCGGGTTTCCTGCAGGTGCTCTGGTTTCCCCCTCAAGTTCAAAAACAAGTGGTGTAGGTGAATTGGGTAAGCTAAATTGTCTGTAGTGTGTGTGTGTGTGTGTGTGTGTGTGTGAATGAGTGTGTATGGGTGTTTCCTAGTGTTGGGTTGCAGCTGAAATGGCATCTGCTGCGTGAAACGTATGCTGGATAAGTTGGCGGTTCAATCTGCTGTGTTGACCCCAGATTAATAAAGGGACTAAGCCGAGAAGAAAATGAATGAATGAATGAATGAATGAATGAATGAATGAGTTACAGACAACAATGCTATTGAACCTGGTGCTTTTGGATCAGAATTTAGAATCAGCTTTAATAGCTGCTGAAAGTTTCCAAGTAGTGAGTTGATGGTCTGATTATTTATGCTTTTTGTTGTTTAGTTTCATTCATTCATTTTTCTTAGGCTTAGTCCCTTACATTGTTTATTCAATTCACCTATAGCACATGTCTTTAGACTGTGGGGGAACTGGAGTACCCGGAGGAAACCCACACCAACCCGGGGAGAACATGCTAACTCGACAGTGAGCCACCGTGCCACCCTGTTTAGAAGTTTTCACAGATCTGCTCCCTGCTTATGATGGGTATCCCAGCTAACAGTGAATGTTCCCAGGACATTGAGTAAAGCTCCTTAAAAGTTGTGTAAATGTTAGCATGGAACATTATTAAAATAATGGTTTTGAAACATTCTTGTAACATCGATAGTAAAAGGTTCTTAGAACAACATCCTTGGAATGTCTTTAAGATGTTATTTTGTACTTGATGAATATTAATGTGGATAAAAACATGTTCTGAGAATAATAGTAATGTTCTAAAGGGCGGCACTGTAGCTCACTGGTTAGCACTGTTGCATCACAGCAAGAAGGTTGCTAGTTTTTATGTGTGGAGTTTGCATAAGCATGTTCTATCCGTGTCCATGTGGCTTTCCTCCGGGTGCTCTACTTTCCCCCACTGTCCAAAGACATGCTATGGTGCATGCTATGTCCAAAGACATGCACTGTCCAAAGACATGCTATTCACCCTATGGTGAATAGGGTAAACAAAAATTAAAAAGTATGAATGTGAGAGTGTATGGGTGTTTCCCAGTACTGGAAATCAATCCGCTGCACAAAACATATTCTAAAAGCACTAATATTCTAATAACCAAAGTAGAACGTTAACTGGACATCAAAAAACGACATTTTGAACATTCTAAGGGAAGCACGGTGGCTCAGTGGTTAGCACTGTCACCTCACAATAAGAAGGTTGCAGGTTCGAATCCCAGCTGGGTCAGTTGGCAATTCTGTATGGTTTGCATGTTCTCCCTGTGTTCGTGTGGGTTTCCTCCGGGTGCTCCGGTTTCCCCCACATGTGTTATAGGTGAATTGAATAAACTAAATTGGCCGTAGTGAGTGTGAATTTGAAGGTGTATGGGTGTTTCCCAGTACTGGGTTGCAGCGGGAAGGGTATTCGCTGTGTAAAACATATGCTGGATAAGTTGGCAGTTCATTCCGTTATGGTGACCCCTTATGAACAAAGGGACTAAGCTGAAGAAAAATGAATGAATGAATGAATGAATGAATGGACGTTCTAAGAACATTAGAAAAATAACGTCTTTATGATGTAATTGGAATAGAGTGTAGAATGATGTGATGAAAAAGATAATTGAAAGCATTTTAATATGAGGTGGCAAAAATGTGAAATAAGGTCTATTCATACCTCTTCAAAACACTCTATGACAAAGCAAAATGCAGTAATGAGAACTGATCTGAGATCTGAACTGAATCTGTAGTTTTCAAGGCAAAGGAGACATTTATTTACTGTCCATGGATAATGATTCCAAAATGAATAATTCAGATGAATAATAAAAGGTATTCATTAGATGGACCCAGTCCTTGTCTGTCTGGATAACTAGTAAGGTAGGTGATATCTAGATATTTTAGGGGAGAAAAACAACCAAAATCACATCTCAATAAAGGAGTCTCTGTGAAGTGAATGAGAACAAACTCCATGAATACCATGTCTAATGGGATCAGCAAGTGTGCAAAGTTGTCATGGCAACCGGTTACACTGCAAACTGATTTCCTATGATTATGCAAACAACGTAGTTAAAAGCCTAGAAATAAATATATATGTATGAGCATTATTCATTATAGGGTGCGCATTCTTGGGACGTCCTCTGCATCATTTGTCAAACATTTTACTGGTTACTCACAGCAGTTACTCATTTTGTGATAAAAAAAAAAACTATATATATACAGTTGAAGTCAGAATTATTAGCCCCCCTTAGATTTTTTTTCTTTTTTTAAATATTTCACAGGGAAAATATTTTAATAAAATATTGTTTTAAATATTTCGCAAGGAAATTTTCACAGTATGTCTGATAATATTTTTATAGTAATTAAAACTTTTTTGTTTAGAAATGTGTTGAAAAAATCTCTCTGTTAGAAAAAATAAACAGGGGGGGCTTATAATCCTGGCTTCAACTATATATATATATATATATATATATATAGAGAGAGAGAGAGAGAGAGAGAGAGAGAGAGAGAGAGACAGAGAGAGAGAGAGAGTATATATACATTGTTATAAAAAAAATAAACAGGGGGGCTAATAATTCAGGGCGGCTAATAATTCTGACTTCAACTGTGTGTGTAAATATACATTATTTTTTAATATTTCCCAAATGATGTTTGACAGAGCAAGGAAATGTTCACAATATGTCTGATAATATTTTTTCTTCTGGAGAAAGTCTTATTTGATTTATTTTGGCTATAATAAAAGCCATAATAATTCAGGGCGGCTAATAATTCTGACTTCAACTGTGTGTGTACATATACATACACACAGTTGAAGTCAGAATTATTAGCCGCCCTGAATTATTAGCCCCCCTGTTTATTTTTTTTCTCTCCCTATTTCTGTTTAACGGAGAGAAGATTTTTTTCAACACATTTCTAAACATAATAGTTTTAGTATTTAATTTCTAATAATTTATTTATTTTATCTTGCCATGATGACAGTAAATAATATTTTACTAGATATTTTTCAAGACACTTCTATACAGCTTAGGGTGACATTTAAAGGCTTAACTAGGTTAATTAGGTTAACTAGGCAGGTTAGGGTAATTAGGCAAGTTATTGTATAACGATGGTTTGTTCTGTAGACTATCGAAAAAAAAATTTGCTTAAAGAGGCTAATAATTTTGTCCTTAAAATAGATTAAAAAAAAATCTAAATGGCTTTTATTATAGCCAAAATAAAACAAATAAGACTTTCTCCAGAAGAAAAAATATTATCAGACATATTGTGAAAATTTCCTTGCTCTGTCAAACATCATTTGGGAAATAAAAAAAAAAAATTCTGACTTCAACTGTATATATATATACATTATGCAATGCATATTTGCTAAACTATATGATAACTCTGAGAAAAACAATTATATTTTAAATGGGCTTCTAAAGTACTTTAATTTCCAGTTTCACATTTCCATCATTATGCAAATAGAAATATAGTTACAAGTGTTTGGAGACATTTCATTATTATGCACTCTATTCTATAAACATTATTGTATATGTATTAAAGACAAAAAGATACAAAAATAATTGAAAAAATGTATCAAATGATTAGAAAATATGAACCAATTATTTTTTTCATTTGACTGTGGTCTTATTCACTTACAGTATAAATCATTCTTCTGAACATCTGACACACACATTACCATTGAAGTGCACGCATAATTGTGTTTTTTAGAAAGCTCAATATAGCCGAGTATGCACAGCACCACAATTAAGTTTAAATGCTGAAAAAGTAATAATAATTATGATTTTAATGTCTATATACACTCACCGGCCACTTTATTAGGTACACCTGTCCAGCTGCTTGTTAACACAAATTTCTAATCAGCCAATCACATGGCATCAACTCAATGCATTTAGGCATGTAGACATGGTCAAGACGATCTGCAGCAGTTCAAACCGGTACAAGTAATATCAATTATTCATAATCATGTTCAACTTCTGTCTCTATCATACTATTTAAGTAGTAATTTTATAATTAGTATTTTATGCCAGTGGCCAGTCCCCTGGAGCAGAGAGGTCTATTGACCACCTCTGTACACACTGCTCTCTGGTTTAGGTTAGGCTTTCCTCTACACACCAGCCATCTCGGTCCCAGTGAAAGAGTTTTTTTCAGCAGGAGACATTGTAATTGTGCAAAGACCTTAGCTTATGCCTGAAAACATACTGTAGATATGCTAATATTTATTTTTAAAAATGTAAAATCCCAGCACAGTCAGTTTTAGTTTGTTTAAATTAATGAGTCTTCTTTAGTTTTTATTATTTTATTTATTTATTTATTTATTTATTTATTTATTTATTTATTTATTTATTTATTTATTTATTTATTCATTCATTCATTCATTCATTCATTCATTCATTCATTCATTCATTCATTTATTTATTTATTTATTTATTATTATTATTATTACTATTATTATTAATTTCTTTTTAAAATTGCTATTTAGTTATGGCAGAAAATATATTATTTAGCAAAAATGTGCATCATTTAAGAATAAAATAACAGGGGGTTTTCACCTTACATTTGTTTCAAATAATTTTGTTTAAAAAATCGTGACTAAATCATATTGTGAGATTAGTATCATGAATCATATCGAATTGAGAGTCAGGTGAATCATTACATCCCTGTGCAAAGGTGCAAATTTATTCAAAGGGATTTATAAAAAATATATACAATATTAAAATAGGGTATATGCGAAGCTAGTGTTTCTTCCCATACTGATAAACTTCTGGTGAACGGTTAATGTGAATTTTCTCCATTTTATACGTTTTTTTACAGCATCGATGTTGTAATGTAATTACAATACAATCAGTTAAATAGACTTTGGCATTTATTTAGTTGCTCACGCGTAAAACTAAAGACAAAAAGCCATTTACTTGCATGTACCCGTCAGAATCGGCAGGCTAGCGCAGAAGCTCCATTGAATATACTGGGGCAAAATAAAAGTTCATATTTTAAGGACATTGCGGGGGGAAAATGTAATTTAATGCAGCGTTTCTTGTACAATCTGAGACCCACTTTATATGAGATATCACTCAGGCAGTGGAGAGTGACTTTTAAAGTCACTCGCGCCGATTTTGCATTGCCATAAAGTTCACCGGAATCGCTTAACCCAGGTTACTGACAAATTGAAAGTCCTTTAGCACACTTTGGCATATACCCTATTAGATAATTTTTAGAGTCTTTGTAGCCCACAAAGAGACAACATTATCCAGACTCGCAGCCCAGAAGGATTTATTAAAGGAGTTTCAGGAAGCTCAAAACAGAATTGTGCAGAATTGTTCACATTGATTGTACTTAGATATCAGTGTGTTGACTTGAATAGTTAAGGGATTTGAGAATTGCAAATTTGTTTCTGGCCCATTTATGACTCTTTCAGAGTGTACAGCTGTAAACAAGGATTATCATGGTCCAAGCCCTAATGGCTCATGTTATATAGACATTAAAATATAAGTACTCATAAAAAAAATTGGACAAGATTGAGATTAAATACACAGATACTCACAGTTCTACCATGCATATAAAAAAATACCACCAGTGTCGTACGTTAGAAAGTATACCATAAACAGCCTCTTTAAAAGGGACCTACAATGCAAAAATGATTTTTATAAGGGGTCTAAACACAGTTGTGTGGCAACAATCTGTGAATATATCCAGCTTCTAATGGTAAAAAATTTGTTTAATTTAATTTGCAGAAATACTTTAATTGACATTCTCCTTTTGTATGTGTCATCAGAGGGGGAAAGCCCTGCCCATTACTGATGATCTCTCCCTCATTAGCATAGGAGGTTAGTATTGTTTTTGAATCTGCCACTCTGCTGACACACAGGCATTTATAGCCCCGCTCTCATTTAAATTTAAAGCGACAGTCAGCAAAATGGCTCAATTAGGATCAAAGCCTAAAGAGGCAGTTTCAAAGAGTTATAAAACATTATTTATGTGATATATTCAGTTGAAACTTCACATACACGCTCTAGGGACATGTTTAATATTTTGTAAAAAGGGCCATAATAGGTCCCCTTTAAGTTATAGTTTTAATAACACATAGACAAATAGTATACTTTTAGTTAAGATGTACTTTCAGAGTCTTCGTAGCCTACTAATGGACAACGTAAATGAAAAACGCAAAGGCTCGATAGGCTAATTGTCTAAGAGGTTCTACCAGTATCCCAACAAGAACTGCTTCACTGTTTTTGTACATCATTCTGCCTTCACCATTCCTCAATTAGACCAAATTCAATAGAAATTTACAAAAACTACTGAATTTGTCTCACAGAATACAGATTTGGATTTGTTTACTTTCATTTTTGAAAATGCAATTCTTTACATAATTAAATCTAATTGTTAGTACCTTAATGTTGAACACATTTAGATTGCTGTAAACATAACTTTTGTGGCTATTCTTTAACTTCGAGTTTCTTTGGTTTTGATCAGTTTGTGTAAATGGTTGGCTTCAGGGAGAAATTGTACAGTCCACAGCTGTGTTTACTGAATTTTGCTCATTACGTCAGTTTGGTCAAATCTGTTATATAAAACAACAACAACACCTTGTTGATACAGTCATGTTGAGTTTCGCTGTTAAGCTGCTGGAAGAAAAAAAATCTTCTCACTGGCAATGTCCCAAAAATATATATGCATAGACTTTTAGATGCATTTGCCAGACAGACAGTCAGATCATTTTTGGAGCTATCTGGGCGATGATTAAATTTGAGGACATTTCTCCTTTAATCATAGATGCTTTATCTTAGCCCTCTGTTGTTTGGAGAGACATCAGAGATCTTTTTTTTTATTATGTGATTATGTATGTCGGTCCTGTTCTCAAACACTCTCACATCACAAAGCACTACAGGAGTATTTGCAGATGAAGGCTTTTCAAGAGTGCAATTAATGCAAAGTTGCATTAGCAAACAATGATGAGCGTACACTAAAATCAATGTTTGGGAGTACTATTGAGGTGGAAATTGTAAAAAGCGGACAAAGCAGCTGCAGAAAACAGGACAAATACACTCACCGGTCATTTTATTATGTGCACCTTTCCAACTGCTCATCAACTCAAATTTCTAATCAGCCAATCACATGGCATCAACTCAATGCATTAAGGCATGTAGACATGGTCAAAGCGATCTGCTGCAGTTCAAACCAAACATCAGAATGGGGAAGAAAGATGATTTAAGTGGCTTTGAATGTGGCATGGTTGTTGGTGCGAGACGGGCTGGTCTGAGTCTTTCAGAAACTGCTGATCTATTGGGATTTTCATACACAACCATTTCTAGGGTTTACAGAGAATGGTCAGAAAAAGAGAAAATATCCAGAGAGCCACAGTTCTGTGGGCACAAATGCCTTGTTGAGGTCAGAGGAGAATGGCCAGACTGATTCGAGCTTAAAGAAAGGCAACAGTAACTCAAATAACCACTCGTTACAACTGTATGCAGAAGAGCATCTCTGAACATACAACACCTCCAACCTTGAGGCAGATGGGCTACAGCAGCAGAAGACCCTACCGAGTGCCACTCCTGGCAGCGAAGTACAAAAAACTGAGGCTACACTTTGCACAAGCTCACCAAAATTGCACAATAGAAGATTGGAAAAAACTTTGCCTGGTTTGTTGAGTCTCAATTTCTGCTGCGACATTTGGATGCTACTTTCAGCAAGATAACGTGCCATGTCATGAAGCGCAAATCATCTCAGACTGGTTTCTTAAACATGACAATGAGTTCACTGTACTCAAATGGCTTCCACAGTCACCAGATCTCAATCCAATAGAGCAGCTTTGGGATGTGAACTCTAAATCTGCAGCAACTGCGTGATGCTATCATGTCAATATGGACCAAAATCTCTGAGGAGTATTTCTAGTACCTTGATGAATCTATGCCACGAAGAATTAAGGCAGTTCTAAAGGCAAAAGAGGGTCCAACCTGGTACTAGTAATACTAGTACCTAATAAAGTGGCCAGTGAGTGTATGTATGCTTTCATGATAAATGTAAACATGCTAATATGTAGAGCAGAGATTGCATTTCTTTCTTCCTGGAAAACTAAGCCACATTTGCTCAAAGAAAATTGGCAGCTAACTGTGGCCTGGAGGGGGAAAATTGTTTTTAGGAAACAAAACATAATGGTCAAAATATATAATAATATATCATTTAAAACATCTATTATTTAATAACATCATTCCCTTCTGAATGAACAATACACATCTTAAAGGAATGTCCATATAATGTTTTTGGTTTTGCAGTCTTGGGCACCTTTAGATGTCCACATGCATAAAAATGAGATGCCCTGGGACGTGTCCCTACATGACTTTTTGTCTCTCTGTTTATTTATAAATGCCTGAGTTTAAGCCATACTGACAGACATTAGAAACTAAATGTCAAAAACCATATAATCCAACATACTGAAGATTTAATTTCTATATTAAAATAATATTTCATGTTCATTATGTTTATTTACATGGCGTCAAATCAAAACAACCAATTAACATTTTCCATTCCTTGTGTTTAACCGTCTGTTTTGTGCTTAGACTGGAATATTCATTCAGCACCAAAGCAATGTTTAGCTCATCTTTGGTTTCATTTAGTAGGCTGCACAATATTGGAAAAAAAATATGATATTGTGATATTTTATTTTTCTCTGATTAAATACTGCAGTATGAAAACAGTTTAAAACAAGATAGGTTTTTAAGAAGGTTTTCTGGGGAGTCTAACAGTATTCATGTACAGAAATTGAATAATCACGATGCAAAAAACATTGCATTGTCTTGTTTTTAGTCTAAATATCTGCAAATTCTTAGATCAAGTAAAAACATAGTTTTGTTTTAAACTTCAAATAGGGCAGAATTAAGAGTTTTTCTTTAAAACAAGCAGAATTATCAGTAACACTATAATAACTACACACTATGAACCATTTATTAAGCATTAGTGAATTCATTATCTGTTAAGCATTAACTTTACATTAACAAACGTTAGTAAGCAGTTTATAAATACAGATACAAATGCTGTATTCTTGACTTATTTATAATGTGCTTAACTGTGCTTTCATACTTTGTTAATGACTTATTTTTCATAACTAAATTGAGTATTGCATTATTTACTAAGCAGTTGGTGTTTTTTTTAAGATCATTCAGAATGAGTTAGTACATGATTAATAAACTATTCAAATGAACATTTATAATTCTTATTATTCAGGCATATACTAATGGTTAATCTGTATGTTAATAAATGCTTCATTATCTCAACCTCATCCAGTTTTGTGACCTAATCTAAAGTGAAGACTATGCTTTATAAATCCCTTATAAATGACGATTAAAGGGTCAGTTTTTTAGGTCAAATTTTTAAACAGGAAAACAGAAAATAAACAACATTACTCATTTCTATTCATTTGAAGATACACAAATGAAAATGTATTAAATAAAAAACAAATCTTTGCAATCTTATCTAAAATAAAATTGATGTCGTATTTTGACACTCCTGTTAGTCAGCAATGTTTAAACTTGACAGTAATTTTACTTTTTAGATAAAATTGGAAAAATTGTTGATGCTAAGCCTTTAATTGTCATTTATAAGGCATTTATAAAGCATAAATAGTCCACACTTTAGATTAAGTCACAAAACAACATGAAGTTGAGTTAATAAAGCATTTATTAACATACAGAGTAACCATTACTATATGCCTGCATAATAAGATATAATAAGAATAATACGTTAATTAATTATTTACTAACTCATTCTAAATAGTCATAAAAACCTCCACTTACTCTTAAATACAAATGTAAATATTGCAGTACTTAATTTAGTTTTAATGAAAAATTATCCAGTCACAAATTATGAAAGTACAATTATTAAGCACATTATAAATGTGCTTATAAGTCAAGAATACAGCATTTGTAGCTGCAGTTATAAACTGATTACTAACGTTTATTAACGTATTACTATTATTAATGTATTATTATTAATACCAACGTATTATTAAAGTTAATGCTTAACAAATTATGAATTCTCTAGATGCTAAATGCTTAAAGGTGCAGCATGTAAGTTTGACACCTAGTGGTTGAACTAGGTATTGCACTCCTGGATCAAAATAAAGGCAAGCGCGGGATGCTAGATTGAGTACAGGAATGAGTGATTTAAACTGTGTTCTAAATAAAAGCAATGACATGCAATAGAGGGAATATTTTCCATATTAAAAGAAGTTTTGGTTTTAACCAATACCTCGAATTGATATATTAGAAACGGCTTCTATTTCTCACAACTGAACAACAGAAACCTATGACAGTGATCACCTCAGGTAAACCTTGTGTGCTTTATTCAGTGCTAAATGCTAACAATGTGCGTTTGAATGCCATTTTACATGACATTTATTGCCTTATACTGAAAGCAGCAGCAGATCTTGAAGCAGCAGATCACCTCAGATCTTGAAAATACAATAAATCGTTTGAAATTTAACTTTAGAACTAAACACATATGAGTGATTCAGCATCTACATTTAATGATGTTAAAGAGGGTTAACATGTATTAAATAGATTCTGATCCTTACCATTTCGTGAGTGAGTGCATATTCTGTGCTTCCGAATGACTGTATTAAATTTCTGTCATGTTTCGTCTAGTGCAAATCACCAAATTGCTCATCACTGCGTATCTCGTCACAAAGTGTGTTGTTAGGACACACGGCTACAATGTAACCTGCTCACGTTCGTAATATTTATATCATTTGCTTATTAATAACCTCATGTGGAACTGAATCTTTCTCATTTTGACATCTGATACTGTCCACTGACACTGTCGCATTTCACTCACGGATGCATGCTTTCAGAGCCTTTCTGAATGAATGAATGACATACGCTGTTTTTCAACAAGGCAACATTCCCGCAGTGCTGAATTATAATTGGCTAAACTGGCATTGTGCAGGTTAAATTTACCTAAACAAAGACAGCGTTCCGGTACTGAAAAACCATTTTCAAAGCAGAATATCTGACTTCAGCATTGTTTTTCAGTTAAACAAGTATGTTCACTTGGGATGTTTCCTAAATGTCTGCACACATATTATGGTATTTTTATGCTTTAGAACAGTAAAAAACTTACATACAGCACCTTTAATAAATGATCCATAGTGTGTAGTTATTATAAAGTTTTACCGAATTATCTGCCAGTGGGGTAAGCAAAATAATCTTGTTGCATAAATCATATAAAGTCCCTATAAATAGATACAATTCTGTAGCTCGTGGTCAATTATATTTCAGACCTAACATTGCATATCTTGTTATGTGACTATTGCGGATACGCACTTTGCGGTATCAATGCGGAAACGAAATATTGTGCAGGGCTATTCAGTACCCATTAATTAAATATTTCCTCATCTATCAAAAACATTTGGCTAATTCTAGAATGGAGGGCACATTTTGTGTCTCCAAGATAAACCAAAAACTTTACTACAACAGTTTTGAATAATAACACAAATTACAACAAGTTATCTCTGAAAAAAGGCTTGTGTGTGTATTTAGGGACATTTTGTCTGGAAAATATTAACTTTAAGACTTCCGCTAAACCTATTTTAACTGCTTCCACCTCCTTAATCAAGCATTGAGCTTCTAAGCCTAATTTTCATCCATGTGTGTTTGCTCAACTAAAATAAATAAACATTTGTATGAAACATCTATTTTGTGTATTGTTTGTAATTTCAGCTATTAAATTAATACATTTTGTGTCTGTCCCTATGTTATAATCAACTCTGTTACATTGGTTATAAAAAGGCCTAACAATCTATAAAGCAACTTGGTCCAAGTGATATCACTTCCAATAAGACTTTGGTTAGGCATTGATGCATGTCATCATTCAAAAATTTGTACAAAATGTTTAGAGTACATGACTTATTTGTCAACTGTTATTGTGGTATTTCAGTGAATCTTTTATTAATTTTTTACAAACAATAATATGATGAAAATTCTGTTTTAGACACACCATGTGGTATCTGCTTTGAGGTTAGCGTCTTATTGCACAAAATGGTGGAAATTGTCAACTATGTTTCCATCTAAAAATGCTAATTAAATGTATGCGTATCACTGGAATATTGCAAAAGCTGCATGAATCTTTTCTTTATTTACTAAATGACTTGCGCCTCAGAAGACAAATGCCGACACGCAATTAATGTGTGGTGGTGTTTGAAGGCGTCAGACGCGGAGCACAGACATTCTTGACAATTTTTGAGGTCATTAATAATATAATAACACTAATACTGGTGTTTTAGAATGACAAAAACAACATTTTAGAGGCTTCACAGTGTGTTCAGCCTGCTGATTTGTCCATTAAAACACATTTTTCACTTATAACAAAATCACATGACTTTTTATTAAATGCCCATACTGGATTTTGTTCGGTAAAAGTGTTTCCATCGTAGTTTATGCTATTTTTTTCTTATCGAGTAAACCGTTTGTGCGTATTAGGGTTGCCGCGATACCATTAAATCATCTTACGATACTATACCAGCTGAAGAATCATGAAACCAAATAGTACTGCAATACTGTAATTCATAACTCAAATTATAAAGAAAATTGTCAGAAATACTATATTTTATATGTTATAAAAAAGGTCTACCTGAATTTAATTCATAATTCCCTTATTATCGAGAAAAAAGTATTATTATTTGCATGTCACTTCATCTAAAATGTATTAGTTATTTTTGTTTATATTTGTAGATAACTGTCCAAAAAAAATACATTAAAATAAAGATACAAATTATACCAAACGAAATTTGGTACAAAAGAGCATTTTCCCAACAACATGAGGCTATGATGTGGTCAAAACTTGTTTAAGCGTTTCCTGTTGCTATTTTGGGTTTTTCATCTATTGTTTTTTTTTTCAGTCTCATCAGGTAACAATCCAAAGTAATTCAAAATTTCACTTTGTGAGTCGCTCTTTTTAAAAGATTGTTGCTGTTGTTGTAGCTAATAAATCATTTTGACAGGAACAGAAATGAGCTGATCCAGGTGTGCGTTTGAAACGTCAGAAAACATTAGAAAATGTGTAACTTTAAAGGCCTCCACAGAATATTAAATTAAATGGTGTATTGTTGCACAAACATGTAAGCATTTTATTGTCTTTTCCACATGCAACATTATGTATTGTAGATAGACCGTTAATGACGATACTACCGTTTACAAACTACAGTGGCACCGGCAGTATTTTGGAGCCATAGTATCACAATACTACCATAGTAGCAGAAAACTGTGCAAGCGTAATGCGTATATATATTTTATGCGCATTAAATTTTTTTTATTAATATTATTATTTATTTATTATTATCTTGGTGTTTTCATCAACCGATTTTTTTATGCACATATCCGAAATGAACAAACTTAAATTGTATTTCCTATAAGTAGATGACGTTTATTAATCTGTAATTGCCTATTTTCGATAAACGTGCTACTAGATTATGTCTTTAACATCATCATTAGCACTTAAAAGCAATGCTAAAAATGATTTTGTGCTTGTCTCGTCTCGTCATTTTTTCCCTTTCTACGCCTGAAGAAGAACGTTAGTTGCGCTTAATTTTCGCGGTCCAATTTTCAAAATAAATTAATGAAGCAAAGGCCATGGCTGTGTCCGTGCACGGCCTCGCGTTCTTGTGGTGACTGGTCGGTCTTACAGGTTACCTTGAAAGAACAAACTCAACCCGCAAGACCACAGAACGCATATGAGAAATGAGATGCTGCAAGCTTCCTGTTGATGACCTTCACACGAAAACAATTTCAACTAATAAAATTGTGATTTTTTTTTCTTTTCAGTGAAAATTTATAAATATTTAAGCACTAAAGCACTGCCAATGAAGGTAATTTGTAAAATGCAAATAAAGCAATTTCAGCAAGGAAACTGCTCGCACCATAGTGGGTTGTGGGGGCCCCCTTGTGGTGGCGTAGCCCTAAGCAGCCGCTTAGTTCGCTTATAGGGAAGGCCGGCTATGACCACCGTGTACCTTTTTTTCTAAGAGTGTACAGAACAAACCATCTTTTTACAATGACTTGATTAATTACACTAACTTATAGTTAAAAAATAATTAACCTAGCTAAGGCTATAAATGTTAATTTAAGCTGAATACTAGTATCTTAAAAAATATCCAATAAAATATTATGTACTGTCATCATGGCAAAGATAAAAGAAATCAGTTATTAGAAATGAGTTAATAACTCATTGATGAGTTAATGTTTCGAAATGTGTTTAAAAATATTCTCTCCATTAAACTATACAGAAAATATACAGAGGGGCTAATAATTCAGGAGGGCTAATAATTTGGACTTCAACTGTATACTCGCAATTCATACATAATAGAGTAAGAATTAAAATATAATCATATCCCACTATAAATTATAGTCCTATTCTTACCTTAAGACTTTTAACTCAAGTGTCTTACGCTTACCTATAGTTGACAGGCCAGCGGACCATCCACATGCGGTGGTAGGACAGGGAAGTGACTGAAAAGCAGGTGACCAGGGTAAGGGTGTAGAAGGTGGAGACAAAGACTTTGCAGAGTCCTTCGTTCCACTCATAGTTGGAATGTTGCCTGCGAAGCTGAATGACGCAGTACATGGTGATGGGGATGCCCATATTGAGAATGTGTGTGCCAGCCAGTGTGCATATGAGGAACTCAAGGGGCTTCCACTTCTTCTGTTTTGCGCTCACGCTCAGGATCCCCCAGGCATTGGCCAGTATGGACACTCCTGAGCAGACCAGCCAGGCCAGTGCGTTAGTGCTGATGACCTCATCGTTCATGATGGAGCAGCCTGCGAGAGGTGGTGGAGGGGTGGAATGGCGAAAGGTGTGGGAGCAGCCGTGGGCAAAGGCAGGTGCCAGGCCCGAACAGGCATTCCTACTGGGACAGGCAGTCCTTCCTCTGGATGTGCTCTAGGGATGGGGCGCGGGGCATAACAGCGTGAGGGGGCACTGGGGTTAGGCGGAGGAGGGGTTTGTGCATTGAGAGCCAGGCCAGTGCTGTAACAATCCTGCAAAAAAAGAAATAGAAAAAATCAATACAGATCTTGAAAGAGGTGACAGATGGAGGACATAGATTTATTTAGAATTTTTCTTGGAATACCTGCGCATTGCATATATGGTCACCGGGTGGACAGACTTTTTATGTATACATTATCATACTAAATACTCACTCACTCACTCAATTCCTGTTTTAACCCTCTGAGAACACCAGGTCACGTCAGTGTGATTAGCATCTTTTCTTTTTCTTATGAGTGCAAAAGACACTAAGAATACTGATTTTGGACACAGAAATAAGTGTTATACACCATTCAAATCTGTTAGGTGTCTACTTTTTGTGTACACTCGCAATAACAACAGAAGTGTGTAGTGTGCTTTTGCAAAATAAGGAAAATAAACAGTGTGCATACTTTATTTTGTCTCTCCGCTAACTGTTTTTAGAAATGAACTGAAACTGAAACAAAGACATGAGACATACAGTACATCCGGAAAGTATTTATACCGCTTTACTTTTTCCACTTTTTTTATGTTACAGCCTTATTCCAAAATGGATTAATTTATTTCCTCAAAATTCTACACACAATACCCCATAATGACAATGTAAAAAAAGAGTTTTTGAAATTGTGGTAAATTTATTAAAAGTAAAAAACCTGAATAATCACAGCCTTTGCCGTGAAGCTCTAAATTAAGCTGAGGTACATTCTGTTTCCACTGATCATTCTTGAGATGTTTTGCAGCTTAATTGGAGTTCACCTGTGGTAAATTCAGTTGATTGGACATGATTTGATGAGGCATACACCTGTCTATATAAGGTCCCAGGGTTGACAATGCATGTCAAAGCACAAACCAAGCATGAAGACAAAGGAATTATCTGTAGACCTCAGAGACAGGATTGTCTCGAGGCACAAGACTGGGGAAGGTTACAGAAAAATTTCTGCTGCTCTGAAAGTTCCAATGAGCACAGTGGCCTCCATCATCCGTAAGTGGAAGATGTTTAGAACCACCAGGACTCTTCCTAGAGCTGGCCGGCCATCTAAGCTAAGTGATCGGGGGAAAAGGGCCTTAGTCAGGGAGGTGATCAATAACCCAATGGTCACTCTGTCTGAGCTCCAGTGTTCTGTGGAGAGAGGAGAACCTTACAGGAGGACAACGATCTGTGGAGCAATCCACCAATCAGGCCTGTATGGTAGAGAGGCCAGACGGAAGCCACTCCCCGCCTGGAATTTGCCAAAAGGCATCTGAAGGACTCTCAGACCATAAGAAACAAAATTCTCTGGTCTGATGAGACAAAAATTGAACTCTTTGGAGTGAATGCCAGGCATTATGTTTGGACAAAACCAGGCACTGCTCATCACCAGGCTAATACCATCCCTACAGTGAAGCATGGTGGTGGCAGAATCATGCTGTGGGGATGTTTTTCAGCAGCAGGAACTGGAAGACGAGTCAGGATAGAGGAAAAGAAGAATGCAGCAATGTACAGAGACATCCTGTTCATCTTCCAGCAGGACAATGACCCAAAGCACACCACCAAAATATCAATGGAGTGGCTTCACAACAACTCGGTGAATGTCCTTGAGTGGCCCAGCCAGAGCCCAGACCTAAATCCTATTGAACATCTCTGGAGGGATCTGAAAATGGCTGTAAACCGTCACTTGCCTTCCAACCTGATAGAGCTTGAGAGGTACTGCAAAGAGGAATGGGCAAAAATTCCCAAAGACAGGTGTGCAAAGCTTGTGGCATCATATTCAAAAAGACTTGAGACTGTAATCACTGCCAAAGGTGCATCAACAAAGTATTGAGCAAAGGCTGTGAAAACTTATGTAGATGTGATTTTTCAGATTTTTAATTTTTAATAAATTTGCAACAATTTCAAAAAATCTTTTTTCACATTGTCATTATGGGGTATTGTGTGTAGAATTTTGAGGAAATAAAATAATTCCATTTTGGAATAAAGCTGTAACATAAAAATGTGGAAAAAGTGAAGCGCTGTGAATACTTTCTGAATGCACTGTATATCTATAGAAAGCTTCTACTTTAAGTGTCTACATTGAAATGCAGCAAATATTGCTTGATAAAGACTGGTTACTCTTAAATCTTATTCAGGCCCATTCAGTGTGTTTTTTGGACCTTATTTCAGCTACACTTTTTTTTCTCCAAAACTTACTAATCACACTTTTTTTCTTCTAAAAAAATGCAAGCATGTACTACCATCTTTCTTACATATTATTGTAGCACAGTTTGTGCTGAATACAAAAAACAAAAACAGGTTGACCAATACTATGTGATAAGTAGCTGAAATAAGCACAAAAGTCAGAGCACGTCAAAACATCTTAGAGGCCCCAAAATCACCTCAGACCCCAAGGGGGTTAAGGTGTCACCACAACTGAATGAACCGTCAATTACTCTGGGATATGTTTTACACAGGGATGCCCTTCAAACACCTACAGTGCTAATCACTGAGCCACCATACCACCCGTCATGAATAATATGAAAACAAAATACTCTCGTAATTTATAATAAATACTAGATTGTTTTTAAGCCATAGTACAGTGAAGTAACTGAACTTATCTGCTGTGGTAATTCTATAGTTGCTGTGAAAATACAATAACTAATATAAACAAATTACCCAATACTGTACGTTTTCTAGGGCGACGCAGTGGCGCAGTGAGTAGCACGTTCGCCTCACAGCAAGAAGGTCGCTGTTTCAAGCCTTGGCTGGGTCAGTTGGCGTTTCTGTGTGAAGTTTGCATGTTCTCCCCGTGCTCGTGTGAGTTTCCTCCAGGTGTTTTGGTTTCCCCAACAGTCCATGTGGTACAGGTGAATTGGGTAAGCTAAAATTGACCGTAGTGTATGAGTGTGTGTGTGAATGAGTTTCCCAGTAATGGGTTGCGGCTGGAAGGGCATCCGCTGTGTAAAACATATGCTGGATAAGTTGGCGGTTCATTCCGCTGTGGTGACCCCAGATTATTAAAGAGACTAAGCCGAAAAGAAAATTATTGAATGAATTAATGAAGGTACGTTTTCTACAACTAGGTATATTATGAAGTAAAAACTATAGTATAGTACAGCATTTATTGCAGTTTATCAGTTACACCATATATTTTTTCATGTTAAATTAGTAATTTCCAACTTGGTAAAAAATTGGGACTAGACTCAGGCTTCCTACACCTTTATAGTAATTTAGGGTTTAAACAAATATTTCATATAGTGCATATTGCATAGGTCGGTGCTTCCAAAACTGCTACTGTACTACATTTGACTTTATGACCATTAGAAAACTATGTTTAAAATGTGTAAAAATGACGCTCCAGGATTAACATAGATGTTAATTCAGGATCACATCATACTTCTACAGTATATATATATATACACATGAATATGATGAATATGATGAACAAATCATTATAGAACAGGTTAGTGACATTCTATGTATGTATTTTGTAGTGCTGTATTTATACGATAGTTATCTAATAGTGTTTGCTTTGCTTTGGCTTTTTCAGGGTTAATTATTGTGAAATCCTAAATTACAACAGAAAAATACTGGGAAATCTCTGAAGACTGATGGCATTTCATGACGTTCAGTCTTGTAATCTTAAAATGTCAGCAAAATTACCTGTTTTGTCATGACTTTAGACATTACGGTAGAGAATCATTCAAATACTATACTCTAAAATGACGTTTGTGAATGAGCAACAGTTTCTGCTGTTCTGACAATCAGCTGCAGATGTAAATGAGTAGCGAAAGAAAGTAGTTCCTCTTACAAAAGGGTTTTTGAAACTCTGTTTGATTTTCTTTTTATATATACACGATTATGCCATTAAACTGTTGTATAAATGCAATATTACACGAGTAGCAGTGCGATATGGCTGTATATCGGCACTGCTGGGGCACTAAGGCACTCGGCCTGCATCCTTGACCCAATGCACACCTCCCAGCAGTGCCGTATCGCACTGCTACTCGTGTAATATTGCTCATATATATAGTATAATACAATTTACTATACAGTAGTATGGCTTAAAGATTCATTAATTCATTCATTTTCTTTTCGACATAGTCCCTTTATTAATCTGAGGTCGCCACAGCGGAATGAACCGCCAACTTATTCAGAATATGTTTTACGCAGCGGTTATCCTTCCAGCTGCAACCTTTCACTGGGAAACATTCATACACACTCATTTACATACATACAATACGGACAATTTAGCTTACCCAATTCACCTATACCACATGTTTTTTTAACTTGTGGGGGAAACCTGAGCACCCGGAGGAAACCCATGCCAACACGGGGAGAACATGCAAACTCCACACAGAAATGGCAACTGACCCATTCGGGACTCAAACCAGCGACCTTCTTGCTGTGAGGCGATTGTGCAACCCACTGTGCAAAGATGTTACTAGAAATATTTTTTGTTTAAATTAGTAATTATTTAAATGAATAATTTTATATTTAAATTTTTTTTTTTTTTTTAGAGTATCTTCTAACTTGGTTTAAAAAAAAAAACAGTTAAGGTTACAAGAACTGTTAAACGTAACAAGACAAGATATATAAATATTTAGCACTGCAGTAAATATTAAGTCATAGGCACTTGCTTAAATTTATGTTCACATGGCCATAAAATCTTTCACTGGTAAACTTTAAATTAGTTTGGCAGCACAAGCTCTGCCAAAATATTTCTTTTGGGACCTGTGTTTAATCAGAATCCGAATCCAAATGAGTTTTTTTGCCAAGGTATGTTTACGCATATCAGTAATGCTTTTCTGTGGCAGAAGCTTCCACAGTGGAACAGAATGGCAGCAAATACATAGAAAATAAACAAAATAGCAGGACAAAACACTGATAACAAAGGAATAATAATAAAAACATTACTATGACAATAAACAAAAATAGAACACAAATATATATTATCAGCAAGCCCATCCCAGATGAGTAAAGTAAAGCAAAAGTAACACTAGGCATCACTTCCTTTAATAAGTAACTAACACATTTAGTATCTTTTATTACATAACGTTTGTAAAATATTACAAATCATGAGAGAAATCATGGTTTTGTGGTGAAATTTGTTTCATTAAAGTAATGACTACTTACGAAAGTTCTAAGAGGCCATGCATTAAAGTATTTTTTCTCTCTTGTTATGTCATGATCACGACTTAATTATATTGTGATCTCGACATAACAACTCGTTTTCTTGTGATCTTGACATAACAAAACGTTGTTCTGTCGTGATCACGACTTAATTTTCTTGTGATCTTGACATAAAAAAGTTGTTTTTACGTGATAAATAAATGAAAGCAAAAAAATAAGTTATGTATTAATTATTATTATTATCATTATTATTATTAATATCTGGCAAATGTCTGGCCAGAGTCTGCACCGGCCCTGCGAACAGGAGGAGAATAGCCCAACTGCAAACGTGCATTTGTGCAACACATTAGGCGTTCAGAACAGTCATAATATGAGAGCAAACGCTCGTGCTCATAATTAATGTACATTATATTCACATATATGATTATACACCATTATTATGGAACCAGAATAGACTCAAAAGTATTTCTTTGTATTTTTATTTTGTGCACGTGAATTGTTTTTGTTAATATATATATATAAATAATTCACGCACGTGAATTTGGTTTTATGCATGTGAATTAGGCTACGCATCGTGTCTTTTGCGTGAAATACTTTAGATACTAATCTTGCTCCATAATTGTTTACGATAATATTCCTTCAACTGTTACCATTTTAAGGCAACTCTATATGCCGCAAATTAAGTTTCTGCATGCATGAATTAAATTATGAAGAATGATGAAGATCCTACTCTTGCTTCGATCCTTACCGCAAATTATTTACAACTTTAAAAATGCGCCATATAGAGTTGCTTTAAAATGTTACTAGTTGAGGGAATATTATTGTAAATAATGATATATATATATAAGCATATACATGAATATAATCATGAATGTACATTAATCATGAGCATTTGCTTTCATATTATGGTTGTTCTGAACGCCTTAAATGTGTTGCACTAATGCGAGTCTGCAGTTATTCTTTCCCTGTTCGCAGGACCGGTGCAGACTCTCTGGCCAGACATTTGCCAGATATAATAATAATAATAATAATAATAATAATAATAATAATAATAATAATAAT
>CAIGQZ010032926.1:3135559-3163172 GCA_903798205.1 Danio tinwini | reverse complement strand
TAATTTTTTTAAAGGGCACCTATGGTGAAAAATCTACTTTTCAAGCTGTTTGGACAGACATATGTGTAGGTATAGTGTATATATTGTCATATTAGTGTGATATAAACACACTCAGTCCTTTTTTTTCAATTTAACAACATAAAAACAGTGAACCAATTGGAGCGGTTTTACGATCGACCGCAACTTGACGTAGGAATGCGGTCCCCCTGTCCACCAATATTGATTGAAGGGTGCGCATTACCATATCCTCAGTATGTTGTTTCACGTCCTCCATTTTCAGCATGTGAGTCAAAGCGACATCACCAAAGAAACACCCTTGCTCTATTTTTAGATGTAAGGCTCATTGGGCTCAACATTCACCATGTTATCGCTCTCCTCGCCACCAGTGTTTGTGAGTTTTGGTGGGTTTGCATACATGTGTACTTTTCATTGCGTCTTCCTTAAATGTCAGCGCTTTGCATTTCCCGCGGTCACAGAAGCTCCCTGTCATCTTACCTAGGTGCAGCTGGAAAGTGCGAGCACGTTGTCTCATGTGCCCTCCATTGGTAATGAACTAACGATGCGCAGCGCCATGCATTTCGCGTTGTCGCGGATGAAAGTGAGGACCAGGAGGGTGTTGCGGATGAAAGTGAGGACCGGGGGGTTCGCTCACTATTCTGACGCCTAGGTCGCCTCTATGGACACGCTGGCCCTGCTCAGGACACTGTTCATATTTCTGCTGCTCCACAGAGCGTTATCTGAATAGTTTCATTTTAAATAACATGCGAATGTGAGCTTCTGGTGTGCCATTGTGGCTCCGCCCTCTTGTTAAGTTGGGCAGGAAGTGGAAACTAATTTTCATGTGAAGCAACACACCCCTAAAACAACGAACTGTGCACACGCCCCCAAAATGGCACTTTTTAATACATCATAATAAAAAAATCTGAATTGTGTTTTAAACTGAACCTAAACTGGCACACTCAGAACCATAATATTAATATTACATCTTAAAAAAGGGTGTGATAAAAAATAGGTGCCCTTTAAGTAGTCTACTATTTTGATTTTAAATGTTGCAAACCATGTCATATACATACATTACTTAATAAATAGCCTAGGCTACTATAAATTAACACCATTAACATATATATGTACTAAATACTATATATTTATGTTTTCACAAGCTTTGGAGATAATAATAATTTGGAGATAAGAGCTTTTAAATAATAGGTCACCTATAGCCTTCATCATGAGCCACGGCTGAGCTCAAAATGGCATAGATGTTTTCAAAGTGCACTACGAAAGGAACGTCAATAAGAAGATTGATAAAACTGAACTGTAAAAAATAATTTGATTTTACACCTAAAAGAGATGACTTTAATGATTTTTTTAATAATCCTATCAAGTTTAATTGTTAGAATGTTCAAAAGGAATAGGGCATAGAGAGGATAACTGGGAATAGAACACAACCAGGAACTATGATTCTAACTGCAGCTCTAGATGAGTAGTTGCAAGCGTAAAAGTTTTTGAGGCTGTTTGCAATTGTTCATTAAAATGATGGATTTGGGAAAGGCCAAATCAACGAACTATGTTTGTAACGACGGAACTTGCGACCTTAGTTGGCTAACGATGGTTTTCGGAAATGCACCCCAGTTTGCCAGCTACATTTGCACATAAATTAAGTCATGAAAATTTGTAATCGATACACACGATGACTTCAACTAGACAGAGATCATCATGGTAGTCGAGTACAACTGACATATAATAATAATAATAATAATAATAATAATAATAATAATAATAATAATAAGAAGAAGAAGAAGAAGAAGATTTAGTCTACATTTAGAATCAGGTCTACTAAAATTGTGCAGAACAAAAATAAAACCATTAAGGTGAGTATTTTCATTAGGCACAAAATATTGTTTCTGGTGTCAGTGGGTGTGGAAATGGTTTTATCTGTGTTGTGAATCACACCGCTGTTTGAAGTCATCTCATATGAAGAACATTTCAAATCAGTGGCAATCCATTCAGGCCTATCAAATGCTGCCCAGGAGCACAGACATGTTGCAACATGACTTTAAGAAGACTAGAATAACAACAAGCCTAATATGCACATCTTGCCTCAGTCAATGTCAAAGTACATGAGTCAACTGTCCAAAACAGAGCACACAGCTTAGCTTTACATGTGATTTTACAATCCACTGTTGTCAAATCAGAATACAAGACTGAAAAGACAAAGACTTATATGACGCAAATCAATACATTTATTTCTATCTTGTTTCCCTTAAACACTAATGAGAATGAATGTGGAGCAGTTGAAAATTTCTCCTGCATCTCTTGCTTCTCAGACATTTCTCTTGAGAAATAGAGCCCTGACATTTGTTTCTTCTTCAGCTTTAGAAGATATTATGCCCAGCTTTGATAAGATACCAATCTACTATCAAAGTTTCAAAATTAATTAGAGCTCAAACATCATGTTCTCTCCAAATCTTAGACATACTATTATATTAGCTTAATTTCCCTGTACACTATTACTGTAAAAATGTATTTTTAATGGCAAAAATTATTTAAAAGTTGTAAAATGATCACAGAAATGCGTTAAACTAAAACATAAAGACTATAACTAACGAAGTCAACCCAGCATTCTGAAAACATACCTCTATATATATTTCTGGAGAGTGACAAATACGTCCCAGGAGCTATGTTTTTTTCAGTTTTTCAGATCTCAAATATTTCTCTCGCGAGTGCCATTCGTATCTGCTCTTATCACGTAAATCCACCAGAGGCCGCTGTCAACTGACTGTTTGACTGACTGACTGACCCACTCTCCTCCTCTAAACCCAACAAATAGTATTTTCAAAAGCACCGATTGAACCCACCCGCCCACCCACTTCCCTAAACCCAACCGACAGTTTTAAAAGGCAATCCAGAAAAAGAAAAGCCCTTGCCTGATTTTTACCACATTTTCAGATTTTACCACATTCTCGCCCTGTTATTTAATTGTTTATTTTATTTTTTGGCTTCTGTTTTTATCTTACCCGCTTTCGGGAACTGTCCTTCACCAGACTCGAACACCATTGTCATGGTCAACGTCCACCGGCATACATGGCGAGCTAACTGGAAAAACTGGTAAAAGGGGTAAAGCCGTCCATATGGAGGTAAGTGGTCAGCTGGTAAGCGCAAAGAGGAATGGCGTCATACTGTTCCGTATCGTTTGTTTTAAAAATGCAGCCAAACATACATCTGGCTACATAATTTGTGATCTCCAGAAACATATATATTGTGATATAAAGTGATGTGATAATTAGGCAGGCTCCACACTCATTTAGCACAGTTCACTCTCAGTATTTAAGCCATGCACTACTTGTCTGATATCTTCTTTGAAAGAACGCTTACTCCAGATCACTAATCTGTAAAATACTTACCTGGACTCAAACCCTGTATCCTGTTCCTCATAATCCTCTGGTTTTGGTACAGTGCTTGCTGGCCCTCAAGACGCAGTTCACTCTTCCAGCTATCTGAGCATTTATTTCTGTCTGTGATGTGTCATTTGCAGTCACCACTCTCCTCGACGGTGGAACTTCATCTCTGGGAACCTCTTTTAAAAAGATTTTGTATGACAGACACTTCCCAATCAATCACAGGAAAATTTCCAGCCCGATTTTCTTTAACATCAAGTGCTGAGTGGGTCCTCTCCAGCTCCACAAGGGTTCCCTTCATCAAGGGGAGACACAACTTCTTGTTCTGGAAAATTTCACTGCTGACATATGCAGGTGTCCTTGATTGATTTAACGTCAGAGCTCTCTTGGGAAATTAGAGAGATGCTCAATTGGAGAAAGAGTTGTATGTTGTATTTCCAAGGACGTTTTCTGCGACAAGAGAGCCTTTCATCTTCCATAGACCATGAGACTGTGCAGAGGTCCTTCAGATTTTTCCACCTATTCCAGTAGGTAGAAAAGTGCCATTTCAAACAGTCCTAAATCCACTTTCTGGGTTACATCATTTGTTATAACACCATTACCATGGAAAAGAAGGTGTAATCCATCATCAACTGGCACCCTTCAACCAAGATCAAAGATCCCTCCAAATCTCTGGAATTTGCAAATCTGTATTGGCGATTCATACATAATTGCAGCTACCTTTACAGTCCTTTCACCAAACTACTTGTAGATAAGTTTAAGTCTCTCTCCAGATCCTAGTAAGCAGATGTTGTCCTTTATTACCCTCAAGCGACCCTCATGCACCTCTACTAGTTCCCAGATAAGGCCTTCATCGTAGAGGTGGATGCCTAAATCACTAGAGTAGGAGCAGTGCTGTCTTTCCTCCCAAACTTTTTCCATGTGCCTTTTACTCATAGAAATTCAAACCAGCAAAGGTACTGTAGACATCAGAGATCAGTAGTCACTAGCCATAAAAGAGGCTTTGGAAGAATACATTGGTTTAATGGTGCTGGCCATAAGTTCATTGTCTTCACAGATAATGAGGTTTATTCTTCTTATGCATTGACAGTCTTCTATCAACCAGGATACAACAACACACACCTTGATCCAAAACATCTACATCCATTCATCTACCAGTGAAGTGGAAGCCTGAGCAAAAGGTTGTTCTCCAAACAGGCAGAATATACCTTGGAATTAGCATACAAAATTTCTGTGCATATACCTCTGTTGGTAGCGGGCACACAGAGGCAAACCAAACCCTATCACTTGTACTTTATGAGATCAGTTCACATAGACATCGGTAAGGTCATGAGTAAATATACATATATGACTGCACCATATTCAAGACCCCTTGCCACCTTCTGTTAGGAAAAATCCTTCTGCTTCTCATTCCCAGCTGTCCTTGGTTCTGCCTGGGAATTGACTTGTGTCAATTGTGGGAATTGATCAGTGTCACAAGGGAACACTTTTATGCTTATAGTAAAACATTGGACATATTCTTACAATTTTGCAGGTTAATACATATATAAGTGGCTTCCAACAGCAATGGAATTTCCTAAACGTATCTTCAATCACATCTACAAATAATGAAATCCACAAAGATATTGTTTCTGATAGTGGTCCAACATTTTTCTTAGGTTTGGGAAGCATTCTTTAAATTGGCAAATGTTACTCTTATGCCTAGTTCACATTACAAGATTGTAAGCTCAATTTAAGCCTGATTACAAGTAAACAAGCTCATTAATAGATCAGGCTGGGAACGGGGGGCAATTAACCAAGTGATCGCCGCTCAACAGTCTTTATGTTTGAACTACTTAACGACACATAAAATTGACTCATGCATCACCAACACCTCGCAGACAAAAATCCAGCATCTAGCATTCACAATATTCTGGGCCAGTTGGTGACTTGACACCATGCGAGGTCAGATGTAGTGACGAGCTACAGCACAGCCAATAAGAGCAAGTCATGGGTTTACTGGCCGTGTTCAACCGCTCAATAGAAATCTCTATGATTGGCTGGAATGATCATAATTTCACTCACTTCACTTTCTGATTACATGGCCTTCATTTAAAATGCATTGAATGTAATTATTAAATGCAATAACCAGAAAGAATAGAAAGTCAAGGGGTGCCTTCAGTATATCCTAACATAATAAATACAAAAATATATACAGAACCAAAGGCAAAACCACTGCCAAGGTATTGCATTTCTTTTTGTTAATTACCAATGCAAACAACAAAAACCCCTCATACATGTTGGCATTAACAGATCTTAACAGTAATAAACAGATAAATGTATTCCTCATGTGACAACTGTACAACAACAAAGTTGTTGCTCCAAATCACTTTCCAGAACCTTTTTGTTAACTGTTCCTTAATGGTAAAATGATTTCCCAAATTCCATATGGGCTGCTGAATCCCTGGTTATATTCAAAAGACACCTAGAAACACATCTTTTCAGTGAGCTCTTAACTTCAATAGAATAATAATAAATTTATCTTAAGCCTTACCTACTCTAGCTTGTTTTTTCATAATAAAATCAATCGTAAGTTTTCTTTAAACAGCACTTGATGTTGGTTTAGTTTTTTTATTATAAATAGTTTGATCCCTTCCTCAGTGTAAGTTGCTTTGGGAAAAAGCCTCTGCTAAATGACCAAAGATAAAGGAAAAGATCATACATTTGTGTAAAAAAACAAGCTATCATGCTGTAAAATCAATGTCACTGATCTCCTAAAGAACCAAAGGCTTCTACAATCTGAAGACACAGAAAAGACCCAGAAGAAGTGTTGTCATGATACTGAATATCTGTAATAGATCTGTAATAGATGGGACCCGACGGGTTCGGGCTTAATTTCTATCATTTTATCGACAAATTGTCATGTGATGCATATCAATTAGCGCGAGAAAGTAATCAAATCGTTTGTTACAACAATAAAATCTTTCCCTGCCAAGGTGAAACAAATGATGACGGAGTAGTCAAAAAGAGTGAATTTTAACTGCGGTTAAGCCAGCGCCAGCTCAAAAAGAACGATCATTATAGCTGCCAAGGTATTTTGTCGCTCATACACTGTGTATTGCGGTAGAGTGCTAAACAGCAATGTACAGCAAGCTGACAGGGAAGATGACGATGTCACTCGCTACATTAAAACCGCTGTCATGGAAAATGAAATGGATGTTCTTGGCTGGTGGAAGATGAAAAAACAATCCTACCCAAAACTTGCTAAATTAGCCAGATCAGTACTATGCATCTCAGCCAGTAGCAGCAGTAGTGAATGGTGTTCAGTGCTGCTGGACGCACCATCAGTGAGTGCAGGACCGCGCTATAGCCATTTATAATGGATTCAATAATGTTCCTCCACAAAAACACGTAGCCTAGTCTTGGCGAGTAAAGGATTTTCAAATTATAGCTAAATATTAATTAAACCATAAATGCATAATGTAGACAGAGTATACAGGCTAATGTTGGCATTATTCTTTTAATATTCAGCTTCACCATCGCCTCAAGGCCAGATTGTGAAGAGAAGTGGCGAAACAAATCCAGCAGAGCCTTTATCTTAATTTCGTTATTGCCAAATAACAGTCATAATTTAAAATGTATTTTAATTTCATTTGTTAGAAAAGACTTATTTTTATTGCTGTGTTGGCCAATTTAAAGGCTAGGTGTTTGTACCTAGGCCTATTTATAGTGCTAAGATGTTATGATGTTACAGAGGACTTATTTTATTTCTTTGTTCCAACTTCCCAGTGGCCTATAGCCTATGTTTGTTTTGAATTAATTATGTTAAAACATGTATAAATGAATCAATCTTGAAAAAAGGCAAAAGAGCTGTGTGCATGTGCACATTTAAATAATGTCGGGCTATAAACAGATTCAGGCTTTAAAAAGCTGTCAATCAAAATGTACTTGTTGGGCTCAGGCTGAATTCTGTCAGGCTCAGTCTCTATCGGGCCTAACTTTTAAGGCCCGATTACAAGTCTAATCTGTAACAATTGGTACAGAAAAAAAAAACAACTTTCATTACTATTGTATTATTGTTCTTTAAACACTGCTGATTGGCCACTGTGTTCACATCACATCAAAATTAAGTATCATGACCATACTACCCTGAAGTGCCTGATAAAAACCAGATCTCAGAATGCATCTTATATATAAACATATAGACATTGATCTGCTGTATAAAATCAGTATCACATTAGTACTCGCACTATTCAGAATAAAAACAGCACTCATTGCAATGCGTTGTCGACCTGTATCACGTTCATCTTGTAGGCAATTGCATGAAATGTAGTGTAGGTCTGGTGCACTCAATGCATTAAAAAAAAATTGTACCATGCTAACATATTCTAAAAAAAGTTGGAACAGTAAAGCATTTACCACTTTGTAATGTTGCCATTACTTTTTACAACACTTAAAAGATATTTAGGGACCGAAGACACCAAATGATGAAGTGTTTCATTTTATCTCATTCTTCCTGCAAACCAGTCTTAGGTGGGCAACAGTGCGGGGTCTTCGATGTCACATTTTGAAGCGCAAAACACATTCTCTATTGAAAACAGGTCGGGACTGCAGACAGGCCAGTCAAGTACCTGTATTCTCTTCCTCCGCAGCCAGGACGCAGAATGCAGAATGTGATTTTGCATTGTCTTGTTGAAATATGCACGGGCGTCCCTGAAAAAGACGTTTCTTGAAGGCAGCATATTGTGCTACAAAATCTTTTTGTACTTTTAAGCATTATTGATGCCATCACAAAAGAGCAAGTTACCTTTGCCAGGGGCACTGACACAACCCCATACCATGATAACACACCCTGGCTTTTGGACTTGTTGCTGGAAACTCTATGGATGATCCTTTTTTTCTTTGGTACGGAGCACACTGCGTCCATTTTTTAAAAGCATTTAATTAATTTTCTGACGTATTTCTTTGGCAAACTAGTGATCCTTGGCCCATCTTTGCTCCTAAAGAACTAGACCTTTCTTGGATGCTGTTTTTGTACCAAATCATAATTACAATCAACAGTTGACATCCCCTGTTCCAAATCACATCATTATTGAACCAATTTACCTGATTACTAGCCCTAAATTGCTCCTGTCACAATTTTTTTTTTGGAAAGTGTTGCAGGTCTGATGTATATTTACAAATTAAATGAAGTTGACCGAACAAAACATGAAATATTTTGTGTTCATATTGTCTGCAATGAAATACAAGTCAAAGTAAATTTGGAAATCTCCACTTTTTTTTTTATTTGCGTTTTCCATACTGTCGCATCTTTTTCTAATTTGGGATTGTAATATCTATACAAATATCTTCTTTTGACATGAGAAGCAGCATGGTGGCTAAGTGTTTATCATGGTAGCATGAAGGTCGCTTTGAATCCCGGCTGGGGAGTGAGTAGGGATGCAACGATTATAGATTTGGTTGTACGATTATAGTCTGAGAAATAATCACGGTTTCACGGTTATCACAATTATTAGGCAGTTATTAATTTCAAAACACTACTAGTTTAGAAAATCACATGAAAACTCAGTATATTTTAAAGTGTTATTTATTGCTGCTCAGTAACCAATTAATACAGCACATACTAATATTAAAAACAAATAATAGTCCATTTCTCTCTTTGTGCTTAAAAATAAGTAAAATTTTTGACATTTAAACATACATATGTTTTACACTGTAAATAAATGACAGAACAAACAATAAATAAATAAATAAATAAATAAATAAATAGCCTTTGTTTAATGCAGGGCTTGAAATTAACTTTTGTACTTGGTAGCACTAGTGCTCCCAACATAAAAAAGTTTAGGAGCACCAGAAAAAATTTAGGAGCACCCACCAAAAATGAATGAGCACCACTGCCAATTATAAATCTGTATATTAACAGATTTATTGTATTTGAAAACAACATCAATCAGGACTAACAATAACAAGAAACAACTAACTAATTCTGTTATGACTTATTGATATTTGTGCAATAATTCCAAAATGAGTGTCCAATAATAATAAAATATTAATGATGTCGATGATGACAATAACAATGAATTACATTATTATGCTGCCTTGAATGTGCTTGAATGTGAGTTATCTGCTATAAAAAGTCCTACTGTTACTTAATGTGAAAAAAAATGGTTTGCATCAAACAAAAATGAAGCATTGCAGTAAGAAATATGCATTTTGCACTATTGTTTTTACACATGTCAATATAATAACCAGAAAGATGGGACAAAAGAAAGGAAGAAAAGTCTCACTTCTACAACTCTTTAAAGGTTTTGGTTTCGGCTTGTGTCATTTTAAATGCTCAGTCTCATGCGCTGATTTTTTATTTTTCTGTTTGTGGAAAAGCAGGCGAGTCAGTTGACCCAATATATGACCGGCACAGAGCAGGATTCTCGCGATGACCACCCGCACAGTACCATTCTTTGTCATGAGCCGAAGTTTCAGTTTAAACTTAGTAAAGTTGAGCTTCTTTGGCAAAGATCTATACCCTGTTAGATTTTACATTTAGCGTCCATTTGCGCTGAACACGCAGTGAATGCAACGCATCGAGATTCGGGCCATTAAACAGCTGATCCACACCGAGTCTTTTAGCACTCTCTCCGAAATCCCTCGATTGATCTCGGCTGGCGGATCAACATTAACCGCATGATCCTCTCATCGGCGCCAATATTTCTAACTTTAAGTGGGTTTGCCAACCTGTGTACTTTTCATTGCTTCTTTCTCAAACTTCAGCCATTTGCAGTTCTCGAGGTAATAAAAGCCCCCATCTCAACTAGTGCGCCTGAAAAGGTGAGCGTGTTGCGTCGCACGCGCGTCCCTCCATTTGTAATAATGAATTTGCATGAGCTTGCCTTAGTTAATAGCCTCAGTCATAGTTAATCCAGTGTGCGTGGTTAGTCTCAATGTACAAACTAGCGCACAGTTGGCATAACTTTGTTTAGTTGCTGCAGTTTTGTTCTGTGCAGAAACGCGGTGTTGAGAAGCCTTTACGATCAATTAACCGTGACGAATTAAAGCGTGGTTAATAGTGAAACTGGTTAATCGTTGCATCCCTAGGAGTAAGTGAGTCTTTGACATGATTATTACAATGTTGAAAATGTAAAACTATCTTGCATTTTAGCCACTTTTTTACTTATATCTCAGCCAGTCAACTAAGGATACATTTCTAACACAATAGATTCTCCAATAATACCCTTGTTAACGTGCAACTTGTAATTCTTGAAAGCATAACATATTATGTAACTAGATATTATTTATCAAATGTACGGTATTTTAAGTAACATTTGACTTGCTCAGTTTCTGTGGGATTTCGAATATTAAGGCATATCTTTCTAAAGCTTTGAAGCACATGATCAGTGAAAAGTACAGAAATAAATAAATATGACTTGACATGAGTAATATTAATGATAACAAAACTTGTATTTACCATTGTAGTAATTAATACAGAGATCTGATATTTTTATCTGAATCAGCGTGTGGTATGACATAGCTCCAGTGTTAATAACTAAAACAAATGTTGTTTACAAAACAAAACCTCTCTAAGTAGTGCCACAGTTTCATTCCTAACATGATATTCATCAGTAAGTCTGCACGCAGCCCACATTCACTAATTTGGATCACGAACCAGTGTTGTATTCTCACATTGAACTTAAATAGCATCTTCAAAGTGTTTAGAAAAAAAAAAAAGTACTGTAGTGTTCTTGTTAGACTACATGAAAGCACTAATCTTGACAGAACTGAAACGAAGGCTTCATGGCTGTTGTGTAAGAGAGTGGAATTAGATTAGATGTCCTCCCACACCCCGTGCATGAGCAATGCCTGTTTTGCAAATCAGATCTGCACTCAAAACATCGTTCTTTGGATGAACTTAATTCAATTGAGGCATTAAGTTCCACACATGGGAGAGATAAAATATAAATAAATGTCAAAATAAAGATGAAGATGGTATTTTTTGGAAGACAGAAGACAGTACAATCCCCACTAAGTGTATATCAACCTATCCTCAACCTACAATAATCATAAAAACAAAACACTTAGCAAAATGTCGCACATAAAAAACCCCCCACATAAAATAATACTTAGGTCAACGTATCCATCGCATCCATGCTCAAAATGACATGCCATATCAAATAAATAAGAAATGGAGTGTAGTTTCAACACAGATCGACAACTGATAACCATTTTGCAATCTTCACTTTATGAGTGCACTGAAATTGTGTTGACATAAATATTATACAATAGAATCCTTAAGCATTCCTGGATTCCTCTAACTAATGACTCAGTGCACCATGGGTGGAACTCTAAGGGGCTAAGTAAGCTTAAAAAAATTATTGAATAAAACAGACCTATTGGGGCGGCACGGTGGCTCAGTGGTTAGCACTGTCGCGTCACAGCAAGAAGGTCATTGATTCGAGTCCTGGCTTAGCCAGTTGGCGTTTCTGTGTGAAGTTTGTATGTTCTCCCAGTGTTGGTGTGGGTTTCCTCTAGGTGCTCCGGTTTCCCCCACAGTCCAAAGACATGCGGTAATAAACTAAAATTGGCCGCAGTGTATAAGTGTGTGAATGCTGGATTGCATCCACTGGGAAGAGCATCCACTGCGTAAAACATATGCTGGAATAGTTGGTTGATTATTCTGCTGTGGTGATCTCTCAAATGGAGACTAAGCCGAAGGATAAAGAATGAATCAATAAAAACAGACCTAATATTATTTTTATGGTTAAAAATGCTTAGATACTAAAGCCCAATCCCAATTCTACCCCTTAGCCCTTCCCATACCTGCCAACATTTGTCTCTGAAAATCCGGGAGAGAGAGGGTGGCGGGGGTGGGGGGAGGTTGGGGTGAGCAGAGTGACTGGAAGGGGTGCCTGGTCTGTTGGCGATCAGGGGGTATTACGCCCCATTTACAGGGCAGGGGCGTCAGCTTCAACACTTCCCATTCACTTTGAATGGGTGACGACAGGCATTGCAGAACTGCAATGCATCCGTCTGCGCCTAGTGGCGTTGATCGCTGCAGAAGTTGGGACTTTCTCAACTTTTCAAGTGCCGACGGAAGCGCCAGCCAATCAGATCGATGTATACAAATACACCAGCTCAAACAGTAGCCGATTGCTAACTAATTTCATTGGCTAACACTGCTATGACAATCGCATCAGCCCTAACTTCAGACACGCCCTCTGTCAAGTGTTGACGCTGAAGCCCTATGTGAATGGGGTGTTACAGATTGTAACAATCACCTGAGTTTTCCAGGACAAATGACAAACCAAATGAGGTGGGTCTGAAATACGGGAGACTCCCAGAAAAAAGTGGGAGTGTTGGCAGGTATGGCCCTTCCCCTTATCCCCTACCCCTCATTTTGCGCGTTCCAGTGAAGGGGTAGGGGTGTCTCAATTCTTTTTACCTTGAAGGTGTAGGGCTAAGAAGAAGGCGTAGACAGCCCTTTGAACAAAGATTTTTCAGGACCACACTCGAAACCAAGTGGTAAGAAAATTTCCCAGAATACACCAGCTACAACAGCAGGATCACTGCACCCGGAAGTAAGGAGATCCACAAATTAGTATTTTTTGTCATTATTATGGATTTTTACAACAAACAAACACGTTTAAAATAAATTCATAATTGCGTTCGTGTTTTACCATCATGCTTTATAAAAAATGCTAAAATAAAAACCACTAAATATTGCAATCTATAATCGCTAATAATAACTCCTGTACAGCAGTCCCACAACATTCTGACACTTGATGACACTCGAGTACCCTGTCAGAAAGTCTAGTGGCTGAGAATGAGCTTTTTACAGTGTCTGCTATAATGTTAATGTTGTTTTTGGTGTGTTCACACTGATGAATATGGCCACGGTGTAAATGCGCAGTATAGTTACGATCTTATTGCCACATAAGATCGTTATGATAACATAATATATGCCTTCAGTGATTTCCTGAAGATAAATACCAAAATATAAAGAAACTGGACTAACTACAACAATCGCGATCGTCTGATTTTATATGAAGTAAGAGATCGCGATGACATATGATGACGTGTGCAGGTGCTGTAGTGCTGCCCCAATTCTTAGGGGTAAACTTTGAAGTCCTTCCCCTTCACACTTATTTTTAAGGGCCAAGGGGAAGGGGTAGGGGTACAAAAATAGAATTGGGATTGGGCCTAAAAGTGAATTTGAGACCCATGTAGTGAAACCATTCAACCATATAGGTTGTTTTCACCTGACATCATTGACTACGCGTGAAATTCAGATGGAGGGCAGGAAGTGGTTCTTCTACATAGGAATCGCTATCAAAACATCAAAATATTACTGTTTTATGTTGTTTATAATTGTTTAAATTGGCCAAAATATGAAATGCTGAACAGTTTTTTATAGACTTCCAAACGTTTTAGCTCATAAAGAGGGGAAAATTCAAGAAACTGGCTGAAAAATGGAAGAAAAAACAGCGTGTAATAAACATTCAATCAATACATCCATTTGTACAAACTTTTTAAAACTTTTTTACATTTTTTTATTTGACAGCACTAATAAAGATTATATACAGGCCCTGCTATGTGTATAAATGTGTTAATGTGTTATAGAAAAATCAGATACAAGCACCACTACACTTATATAAAATCCAAAAGAAAATAATTAATGTACCCTGTCATGTAATCGATGCAATGAAATCTCCATCTTGTTTTGCACATGCTACAAAAACAGCTAAACAGGCAAACATGGGCATTGCAGGGTGACGTGTTTTTTGTGCCAAAAAGTAATACAGTGGTCTCTTGTTAATCGCTGTAGTTACGGTCCAAAAATAACCCGCGATAGGCGAAAATCCGGAAAGTGGTCCTTTTTTTTTTTTTTTTTTTTAAACCCTTTTTTTATACACTTTTCTCAGACAGGCATTAACTTTTTCACACTTTTCTTTTTTTGTTTAAACACTCTCAAAGTTCAAACCTTCATAGAAAAATAAGTCCAGTTTTATAGAATGAAACCAAAGATCAAAACCAGTTGTCAGGTGCAAACATTCATCGCGGTCAGCAAAAGCTTTTTAGCTTTTGTGCGGATAATGTTGGCATCCAGCATAATGTTCTTTTTTCTGAAGTCACTGATCCACAACGCTAAAGAAGACTCCATCCTTAAGGTAGTAACACACCGGATGCGTCGTGCACATGACAGTTGAAAGTAACTCACACCAGACGCGCACATTCGCATGTGATTTGAATTTAATTATTCAGATGGTGCTCTGTGGCGTGGTAGAAATATGAACACCAGAGCTAAATTTGTGCCGGAACCTGCCGGATCCGAATCCGGCACCTCTGAAATCTGATTCGGCACCTCATTTTACCGATCCCCCTTCTCAACCACCCTCCTCCCCCGTCCGCTGTTCACTTTCACTTTTTTCCACGACTCCTCAACTCTCTTCACTTTCGTCTGCAACACCCCTGCCCCGCTCACTTTCGTCCACGACACCCTTCCACCATCCACTTTTGTGTGCGACACCTTTCCATCTTCTGGTAACATGCCGCATCCGTTACCCTGATCTGTTCCAGGACCTCGCAATTCACAAATTAAGCACTGACGAACAGTGTCCTGAGCCGCTGACGTGCATCTCCTATGTGCGTACCCTGTAAATAAACCTATGTTTACAATTCTAAAATGCATGGCCTTGCATGGCGCGGTGCATCCGGATGCAGAACACATTGCGCTGTAAAAAAAAAATAATAATAAGTATGTCAAATTGCACTAAAAAAGTCGGCGAAACTGCGAGACCACGAAATGTGAACCGTGTTATAGCGAGGGACCACTGTATAACAATAGTATTTGATTGGCTACATCACTCAGCCCTACAGAAATAAAATCAACAGAAGTCCCCACAATTGACAGAAACCTCAATGTGTGTGTATGTTTGTACTTTTTTAGCTTGCAAGTGCTCAATTATCCTCACTTATATAGAGATATCAAAACGACCCACTAGTGAGGACATTTCACTGGTCCTCGCTAATTAAAAGTGCTTATAAATCATCTAGAACACTTTTTCATTAGTATCCAAAGACTAGCAGTTGTTTCTGTGAGGGTTGGGTTTAGGGGTAGGGTTAGAACAGTGGACAGTCACTAATCTGCTATAGAAACAATGAAATTCTATATAATGTCCTTACTAAGATAGTGAAACAAACGTAGTGTGTGTGTGTCTGTGAAGAAATATGTGATGCTGACCTACATCTACAGTGAGCTAAGCGAGATGTGGTGATTAGCAGGATGTGTTTTCCAGAAAGCACAGCTCTCCAAGATCAGGGCACATTAGTGCACATGTTAGTATTTGTTTATTGCTATTCCAATTCCAAGAAGACCTCTATCCTGAACTCACATCTATCACTGAAAGATCAATTGGATGTCCAATCTGTTCTTTAACATATAGGTAAAGTGAATGGTTATTTAAAATGCTAAGCTCCAAGATGGGTCACGAAACACCAAAACACATTTTTTGACCTGTTGACAGCCATATATGTGTCCCACGCTGCTGTAAACACAATTAGGACACATATTTCACTAAAAAGTGAAAATTTGTTGTTTTTGCGTTATTTTGAGCAAATTCGTTCTTCCGGTTTGAAACTCATTTTTAAAGCAGCGTCACGGTGATTAGATACTTGCGTGTATTCCAGCGTAGAGAGTGGATGTCTGTACCTGCTAGTGCATCATGACGACTCTGAGTGTGCGGCATTAATTCATGAGAAAGACTTGGTTCAAACCAATCAGCGCACTCTATTGTGTATGCGGTGCAACTTCATTAATATGCATGACAGCTTTGAACACTGTTTCACCTGTTACAGTGTTCAGACGACAGAGAGACGCCACGCTGTGTTGCCAAAACAAGAGAAAGAACGAGAATTTGGAGACATGGATCGTCAGTGTTGCATTTTAGTGTGCTGCGTTTATTATTGTGCTGCAATGAAGGTTTTGTTTTCATTTCCCCGCTATGAGAGTGCTGCTGGACTCACGTGTGGAATACAGTGCACGCGACAGAAATGTGTTTGTAAGGAACACTTTTACCCCATAGCTTTTCGCATCTGAAAATGTTGAAATCCGGATTTGCCGCTCGTCTCCTTTTAAAAAAGACACGGCTCCAGTTTGTGTTGATTGTCCTGTGTCCACAGATTTGGTAAGTGTGAGAGCAGTGCCCTTTGTTTGTTCATTCAGATGGCATAGTTAGTTCGTATCGTCAGCAGTGCTCTTTCAGTTTTTAAAGACATACCTTAGTCAAAACGATTTAGTTACTCAGTTAATGTCACTACAATATTATAGTACAATATTATAGACTGAAAGATCTGCTGTCAATGCTGATTTCCGAATGTAAACATGTAAACATCGCAATCAAACTATTACCGTCGTGTTGAATTTTTGCCGCATTTTGTGACAGGATAGTCTATACACACACGGCTTTCTGACGCTACCTACCGAGTGCATCTAAGTTACCGAGAAAGGCAGAGGATTTCTTTCTCCCATTCGCCGTGCGGTATCAAACACTCCATTAAAACTCCACTCTCCAGCAGTTCCTCGCTTTCAATATCTCGTTTGTCATGGGGGACATGCAGGAAATGTTCCTGAATAAAAAGTGCCAAACTACAGTTAAAGTCGACAAAGTAATAATTTGGCTAATAATTCGATTACTTATGTCCATGTAAACACAGTCACTGTCTTTCCTCCCTACATCGGTGTGTTTGCTTTGCCTGTGAAATCAGCGCATGCCCAAATGAAAACTCCCTTCTTTGCAAATCTATCCCTTTTCCCCTGCCCTGATACTCCCACACTCCCAGAGCTGGACACGCCCACTTTCCTGACTTTTTCCAAACTAGAGGTGTGAAAACACCCTGCTGAGACAAGGGGGTTTCATGGTCTTTTAAGCACCGTCATGACTTCTACAGGTTTCATACACATTTTTTTCCAGGACTTTCAAGTCAATTTTCATAACCTAATGTTTCATGTAATGTCTACACATATGTGGTAAATCATAAGAAACGTTTAAATTTATTACAGCATATCATAAAACACGAGAATTTGACATAAAAAATAAAAAATGTGAATTAACTTTATATGCAAAACTGGATAATCGCATAAAAGACGTGCGAATAAAGCAGCGTTTTCATTCAACGAGTCAAATCGAACAAAAACGTCACTTCCTGACTAACTTGCGCCAAATACCAGCAGTGAAAACAGAATTTGCTGCGGTATGAGAAGCTGAGTCAATCTTTTCTTTATGTAATAAATGACTTGTGCCTCAGAAGGCAATCCTGACATGCAGTGAAGGCGCGGTGGCGTTTGAAGGTGTGAGACACGGAGCACAGACGCTCTTGATTCTGGAGGTCATTAATAATATAATAAAACTAATACTGAAATAGTTAAGGCATTTTAGAATGACCAAAACAACATTTTAGATGCTTAACAATGTGCTCAGCCTGCTGGTTTATCCGTAGGCACACATTTTTATCATCACATGATCTCTTATAACAAAATCACATGCCCTTTTTTTAATGAGCATACTGGAATTTGTACGATAAAAGTGTTTCCATCATAGTTTAAGCGCATCTTTTCTTATCGAATAAAAAGTTTATCCTACTCAGTTATGCACATTTGTTTTTATGCACATTTTTTTTTATTTATGCGCATCTTGGCGTTTCCATAAACCGTTTTTTATGCGCATTTGCAAAATGCGCATAAAAATACATGGATGCAAACATAGCTATTGTCCTATCCCAACAAAGCATTTTTGTTCAAATGTCGAACATCTCAATTTCCCAAAATTGACACTTATGACTTATGACACTTATAATCTCACAATTAATGTGTCCATGCCTTTTGATTGCTAGATTTTTGCTGCGTCTAAGGCTGTGCAATATGACAAAACATATATCATATGGACAAAATAAAAAGTCTATCATTACATATTATAAATGTTTAATACTTGAATACATTGTTCGCCCCGGGTGCTTCGGTTTCCACCACAGTCCAAAGAAGCTATAGGTGAATTGAATAAACTAAATTGGCTGTAGTCTATGAGTGTGAATGAGTGTGTATAGATGTTTCCCAGTAATGGGTTGCAGCTGGAAAAGCATCCGCTGTGTAGAATATATATTGCTCATTCCGCTGTGGCGACCCCTGATAAATAAAAGGACTAAGCCGAAAGAGAATGAATGAATGACATTAACACATGGTATATGGCAAATCTTTTTCATCATTTATATGAGCATAATATTACATGCCATTATGGGGACCAAACGGAAACCTGATAAACAGCATTGTGGGAAAGTTTTATTTTCATTATTATGCAAATGTTGGAGCTATGTTGCAACTGTAATCATTTGTTTTGTATTTATTCATATTTATTTTATATTTCTACATTATTAATCAAATATCTGCTCTGAAGTTCCAAATAAAGTGAGAAACATCCCATATAAATGAGTACACTTCTATGTAAATACTTTAAAATGTAAAAAAGAAATGGTCATTTACATGTGGTCAATATACACTCACTGGCCACTTTATTGGGTATAGCTGCTTGTTAACGCAAATTTCTAATCAGCAAATCACATGGCAGGAACTCAATGCATTTAGGCATGTAGACATGGTCAAGACGATCTGCTGCAGTTCAAACCGAGCATCAGAATGGGGAAGAAAGGTGATTTAAGTGACTTTGAACGTGGCATGGTTGTTGGTGCCGCACGGGCTGGTCTGAGTATTTCAGAAACTGCTGATCTACTTTGATTTTCATGCAAAACCATCTCTAGGGTTTACAGAGAATGGTCCGAAAAAGAGGAAATATCCAGTGAGCAGCAATTCTGTGGGCGCAAATGCCTTGTTGATGCTAGAGGTCAGAGGAGAATGGCCAGATTGGTTCGAGCTGATAGAAAGGCAACAATAACTGAAATAACCTCTTGTTACAACTGAGGTAAGCAAAAGAGCATCTCTGAATGCACAACACGTCCATTCTTGAGGCGGATGGGCTACAGCAGCAGAAGATCACACCGGGTGCCACTTCTGTCAGCTAAGAACAGGAAACTGAGGCTACAATTTGCACAGGCCCACCAAAATTGGACCATAGAAGATTGGAAAAATGTTGCCTGGTCTGATGAATCTCAATTTCTACTGCAACATTCGGATGGTAGGGTCAGAATTTGGCATCAACAACATGAAAGCATGGATCCATCCTGTCTTGTGTCAACAGTTCAGGCTGGTGGTGGTGTAATGGTGTGTAGGATATTTTCTTGGCACACTTTAGGCCCATTAGTACCAATTGAGCATCGTGTCAACGCCACAGCCTACCTGAGTATCGTTGCTAAACATTTCCATCCTTTTATGACCACTAGGCATGGGCTGGTATAAGGTTCTGATGGTATGATAACCTTGGATAAAAATATCATGGTGTCACGGTATTATGATTACTGCTCTAAAATATATCTTTTTAAATGTCTGGGTAAAAAACAAAAAAAAATTTCCAATTTGAAAGATTTATAATATTTAGAGCAATGAACATGTCAGGCTGAATGATTCAAATTAATCATTGACTTTGGCTGTCTTCATTAGTTTTAATAACACAGATTTATTTACCATTTATAATGGCATCTTTGGATATCTTTTCTGCTGGAGATACAGTTTTTTTTTACTGTCCTAAAAAAAAGTAAATACAACAAATCTTACACATACTTTAGGAATGATATTAAAGAAAATTTTGGCAGTTTTAAAACCTTGACTTGACTTTTTGTGGTGGAACGGGAGATTCGTGAATGTGCAGCTGACAAATCTGCAGCAAATCTATGATGCTATCATGTCAATATGGACCAAAATCTCTGAGGAATATTTCCAGTAGCTTGTTGAATCTATGTGAAGGATTAAGGCAGTTCTGAAGGCAAAAGGGTGTCCAACCTGGTCTTAGTAAGGTGTACCTAATAAAGTGGCCGGTGAGTGTATATAAAATATTAATTGATTGAATTTACAAAAATGGCACAATATTGTGATATATACCAATATCATGATGTGAGATTTTTCCCCCAGCCCTATGTGTGCAAGGATACTGGTAAATCTGTCCCTAAGTCTCCTGAAACCTAATGGTGTGAAGAACAAAACTAAATTTAGCTGTTATTCATTTACAGTTCTGTAGCTCACAGCCCTCATTTTGCAGTTGAGTATTTGCAAACATGATGGCTCATTTGACACAAAATGTCATTTGCAAATCAGACACATCAGGTACATCACAATTAGAAAGACAGCAAGGATGTCAGATGAAATTTTAATTTGGGATGACTGTCAATACAGTTCTAATTTATATTACTTTTACCACTTATTATGACTTCACCATCACAAGCTCTTTAAGTTAAAATCAGCATGTCATATTAATCTCGTTCAGCAGAATGAGCAGCACAACATGTCTGCTGGAGTATAAAACGTCTACAGTGGAAACACTTTGCACATAATTGCTATGTTGAGCAAGTTTCCAAAACATAATTAAAGAGAGAATGTCTGACAATAAGCAGGCCTGTGAGCAGAGCCAAGGGTACAATAGATAGCACTTCCTTCACTGTATAAAAAATACATGATTTTTTGTAAATAAATTTGCAATGCTCTAGCAAACAAAAATATTCAGCACAAGCTAAAATGTTTTTACTGTTCTTTGAAAACTCTCTCAGTGAACTTTTCATTTTATGTTACCTTCAGGATATAATTTAGAGGAACAGAATATCAATTTTGAATGCTGAATGGATCCTTTTCACAAGACTGTTATGATGCATTTAACGATTGTCAGCATCTTAAATTCTTGAAAGTTTTTAATACTTCGATTTTTACATACATTTATATGTGTTTCTGTATGGAATATACTAGGGATGGCGACGCAGTGGCGCAGTAGGTAGTGCTGTCGCCTCACAGCAAGAAGGTCGCTGGTTCGAGCCTCAGCTGGGTCAGCTGTCGTTTCTGTGTGGAGTTTGCATGTTCTCCCTGCGTTTGCATGGGTTTGCTCCGGTTTCCCCCACAGTCCAAAGACATGTGGCACAGGTGAATTGGGTAGTCTAAATTGTCCGTAGTGTATGAGTGTGTATGGATGTTTTCCAGAGATGGGTTGCGGCTAGAAGGGTATCCACTGTGTAAAAACATGCTGGAAAAGTTGGCGGTTCATTCCGCTGTGGCGACCCCAGATTAATAAAGGGACTAAGCTGAAAAGAAAATGAATGAATGATACTAGGGATGCACTGATACCATTTTTTTGGAACCGATTTGATCTTGATACCAAAATTCTGAGTATCGACCGATACAGATCCGATCCCGATACTGTGCCGTTTGTTTTCTTTTCGTTTTTTTTATTACCAAAATAGTTTCTATAGTTCTGGTGATAAACTCAAAAAATATACCTTCTTTAGTAAAAATAACAGACCTATAAGCCTACTGTATCTGATAGATGGCACAATCTAACTAAACATGATGCTTGCTATAAACTATTGGCTACATCAGTGGTTGTCAAAATGTGGTACACGTACCACTAGTGGTACACAGCTTTCCTTCCAGTGGTACGCGGAAGAATCGCCAATGCTAGTGTGCTTTTAATGTTTACTTTAGTGCATCATGTCATCAGATGTTAAGAATCAGTCCGCTTGGCGCAGAGCCAGAGGAAGATGGGCACGTCGCTTACAGAGCAGATACACACACGCTAGAGAAGCCCTTCAGCAGACCGGTGCTGTTGTGCTGCCGTTTCAGTTACTGCAATCTCAGGATTTTCCCCATGCTGCATCATTGGTAAAATAATTATTACAAATGTGTTAAATGTGTGCTTGTAGTTGTGTAAAATAATGTGTGTTTTCGATATATAAAGTTACGTGGCTTTCAGTTTAGTTTGTTGCCTCAGATTTTTAGAACGTAGACTCAAGCAACTTTGCCATGCTTTAAACTTAGAAGTAGAATATTATTTAAAGTTATTCTTCGTGTGCACAGACGGAGAGACCGCAAACTGTACCCGAGTCTGCCTGAAAACAGTGGTCGGTGCGCGGTTAACACAAACTTCACGTTTCACTTATGTGATGTCATTCGCACCAGATTGCAGAAATACCGAATTGGTAAAGCACTGTATGCATTTAATCACTCGCTTTTCTGACACACATAGACCTACTGTAAATGATGAGCAGCAGATCTAATTTCTAGTTTGAGTAATTCCAAATCATATATTTAAAATACAAGTTTAGATTTCAAACATATACAAATATGTCATCTGTACATGCAACTTCAAAATTGCAACTTGCTAAACTTTCAAACAATAAATTGATACTTTACAAGTACGGCAGTTTTCTTTTCACTTTTTAAGACCTGTGCCATTTTTTATTAAATTTTAAAAGCGCATTCTAATTTAAATGGTGAAGTGTTTTTTGTTTTTGTTTTCGTCTGCAAGCACAATTAATGTTCAAACTATTTATAATGTTTAAAGTGGCTGACAATAATACATATCCTTAATAATAGGAATTAATCTGCTTCGTTTTTGAACTGTGCAGTGCTGCAGCTGTTTAATTAGGCCTACAACGCTACTGTATTTCAATACTGCTCATTATGGTGGTACTTGGAAAGATAATTTTTGTCTGAGGTGTTACTTGGTAAAAAAAGTTTGAGAACCACTGGGCTACATTATTTGAGCATTCATTATGACATTGATAAGATCTGTTCTGGTCCAGCTTATGTTTCCTTTTTATTATTAAGATTTTTCTTTGAAATCTGTAACAGGCTACCACTATTGACCTAATCGTTTGGTAAAATAATCAGCCTTTTAGCAAAGCCTGATATTTTCCTGCAGGTTTGAAGCAGACTAAACTAAACCGTCTGAGGCCAGTTTTACTAAAGAAACTTTCCCGCGCCTAAACTCGCTAGTGAGATGGAGAAACTGAAAGCATTTCTAAAAAATAATTTTTTTGTCTGAAAAATGATCTTTTTGAAACTAATTTGGTTTGGTATAATTTGTTGGTTATTTTTATGTATTTTTGTTTGGTCAGTTATCTGCAAAATAAACAAGAATATTTGAGGTGAAGTTCAAAACAAGGTCCACTTATGCTTTAGCGCACAAACTGACAAACTGGTCTGTTAAATAAAATATGGATATAAATAAAATGACAGAGAAATATTCAGTTTCAGAGTAGCCTATATTAAGTCTAAATAATTTTCAGTTAATGACAATTCATATGCGCTGGGCCGTCAGTTTTACTTTTAATCATTTAATCACCTACTTTGACCACAATGAGCCAGGCTTTGAGAACTATTCACAGCACTTAAAGTATTCCCCTCAGAAGAATAAACTCAGTTGGAAAGATGGAGAACATAAACTTTTTGTAAAAATATTCTTACGAAGCGGCACATGTCGCGTCTGCGCAGCCGGGGCCTGAATAAAGCGCGCATCACTGAGAAACAGTGCGCAGCCCTCCAGTATACGGACACTTCTATAACAGCAGCATAAAGGGGAGAAATCAGTACATTGAGGATCTGTCCAATGAATTATTGAGCCTTTTCTGATTTAAATGTTTCAGGTAGGCCTACTTTGTGTGTGAAAAGCAGGTAATAACCCTCTCTACTCCAGTGTTATGAATGCGATCTGCTGATCTAACAGACACACCTGACACAACATGATTTAGAAATAGCAATGATCTCTATGTTGCAGGTCAAAATGAAGCCTTCTAATGCACAACTAAATGCATTTCTCCACCGATTACTTATATTAACAGCAACAATTAGTCTTGGAGAAAGTTTTTTGTGTTGTCATGAACGCGACACGCAGTTTGAATTGTGAATGAATGGAGAATGATTGACAGACGCAGCGGCAGGAATCTGAACTGAACATGAATTTAACCACTTGAAGATTCATCTGTACTTCACATTAAACTATAGAATGGCTTCAGTACATTTGGGATATAGTAGCCTACATGACAACTTTCTAGTGTCTTATAATAGGCTACCTTCATGGGTTTTGTTGGCTTATAAATTACAAAAAGAAAATATCGCACACGCAAGATTGGATTTGGATTGGTACTAGCTGGCCGATACCCGATCCAGCAAAAATATGCGGTGTTTAACTGATATACGATCCGGGATTGGTGCATCCCTAGATTATACCGTCTTTGCATCAAATTACAAATAACATATTACTGCTTGAGGCGTTTGTAATGCAGTGTATGGGGTGAGACAGTAAAATTGCGTTGTTGTCTCACACTATTTTTTCCTTTGTCTGAAAGTCTTGATAACACCATCGTCAAGTTTTTTTATTTATTAATTCAGCAAATAGGATTGTGAAAAAAATGTTGCACTCTCCCATTCACTGTGCTTTAAGTTTTACACGGAAATGTGAAAATGGTCCATAGCTGACAAGTCAGGCAGTTTAGTAAAAAGCTACTTGCAAAAGTCCAGATTGCAGTTTTTTGCAAAGGCAAAAACAAGTCATTCCTTGTGAAAATATCAGATTTGTTTTTAATTGCTTATAAAATGGATTCACACAATGAACTAATAACTAGTAATTTATTTAAAACATAAGTTCAGCCATAAATTAAAATGCTGTTATTAATTGATGATCACCATGTCTTTTCAATACCTTGACACATTTGTTTGTCATCAGAACAAACTCAGATATTTTTGATGATGCCTGAAAGCTCCCTCATCCTCCATAGACAGCAATGGTCTCGAGATGTCCATAAAAGGAACCAAAAACCATATGATTTCAGGGGTTCAACTGTAATCATACAAAACTCCAAGAACGATTTTGTGTGCCAAGAAACTGTTACAAAACAAATTAAATGTTCATTGCTCTAAATGTGAAGACTGAAGAATAAGGTCAATACCCAAGGTTTTCCCACAAGCACTGGGGACTATCCTGCTGGTTACTGGCAAGCATGAGACTGTGGCTGTGTCCGAAATCACATAATTCAATACTATATAGTACGCTAAAAACAGTATGCGAGCTGAGTAGTATGTCCAAATTCATAGCATTCGAAAAAGAGTATGTGAGAAGTACGCGGATGACTTACTTCTTTTGGCGAGGTTCTGAATTGAGCTTCCGATGGACGCTATGCTATCCCATGATGCAACACGAGAATTTATTGATAGAAGTGAAGCGATGCAACTGACGTGGGGAGGTCACGTGATATAGACAAATGGCGGATGTAGTATGTCAGAGTTCCAATTATACTACTCACATTCAAACTATATAGAATGTACTTTTCTAATGGTTGTGTAGTAAATTCTAATTCAAATGCAGTACCTACTCAAGTAGTAGGCCATTTCGGATGCAGAATTTTTCTTTTGTTGACTTTGTCATGTTTTTCTTTTATGAAGACCACATTTTTGTTCATCATTTTTTTTCTAAAAGGGTACAAATGACTAAAGTTTTCTGGGTTTCGTTCTCACCTCTTTCTGGATTGCCGGTTGTGTCTTAATAAACTTTTTTTCTGGATCCCTGCTTTTAGGTTTGATTAGTAGCAGGTATGTAGCAATGCTTTTATTGCCTTCATCTTTATGCATCTTACAGTATGAACCAGTATGCTTTTCTTAGGAGGTTGGGGTCTGGTCATGCTTCACACATGCCAGCCAGTCCCTGAGAAGAGCAGATTTGCCTATTAAGTAATGGACAGCTTAGCAGGAAAAATGGTAAGAGATTAGGAAAGTCTGGCATAACATCTGCTGTAATATGATATATAATATAAGCTACACTCTCAGAAATAAAAGTATGCGAGCTGTCACTGAGGTGGTACTGTTTCAAAAGGTACAAATTTGTACCTAAAAGGTCCATATTAATACCTTAGGGGTACATATTAGTACCTAAAAAGTACAAAAGTGTTCCTTTTAAAAATTATAGGTACTAATATATACTTTTGAGGTACCAATATGGACCCTTTAAGTGCAAATATGTACCTTTTGAAAAGGTACCACCCCAGTGACAGTTTGCGTACCCTTATTTCTGAGAGTGTACAATACTAAAATATTTTTTCCACATATTGTTTGCAAGTGTTTAGTGTAGGATGAAGACTATTAGAGTGCATCTGGAATAGCATTATATACTGTTATTTATATGAAAACAGAAATGCAGCCCAGCCTACATTTTTGCAAAACGTAAAATATGTTGTCCAAGTATGTTTTGTGGCACATTTCAGATGACAAATCCATTAAAGTATCTAAATGTTTGTGAATCTAAAATATGCAACTTAGGGTATGTATTGTTGTATGTTTCAGATACCTGTCCTTCTTGTCACTGAGAAGACAAGGCTTGTCCACACCTAGCGCACCACTGACCTTAACCTAACCAATAATGTTCTTTTTTTTTTTTTAAAGAAAAGCAAAGGTAAGAGAAAACTGTACGATGGCCAAACGGTTTTACCTCGATTTTACATTTCATTTACCTCTATTGTGGAACCGTGCTTCATTGAACTCTAACCTGAGTTTGATTATAAACCATAAACACCATTAAGATGTTTTAGATTTTTTGTGCAAAGAAATAAAAAAATATAATAATCCTTTATTCGATGATAATACATCCCTGCTAAAAGCATTATTGTGAAAAGAAACAAAAGATGTTGGCCTCGTACTGCCCCGCAGTGTTCATTTTTCCTAAAATCTGCAGGAAGACGTATATTTGTTATGTTTTTGTGGTCTCACAAAATTGCATAGCATATTTTCAATGAGCATATGTTGCAAAAATGGCTTGTACTGACCTTATTCAACAATGTGGAAGTGCGCTCGTTTTTGCATTTGTTTTAGAACTTCTGATTCAGTCGCCTATGGGAGAAATGACCAGGAATGATCAACGTCAAAAAAATCGGACAAACTACTTGCTCTACAAACATGTACATAAAAAGTACAATACTATAATAAAAAAATGTCAATTTGCAACATCAACGAGCAGTTTCTAATGTATAAAAATCAATGGAAGTGAAAAAGAGAGGAAGTCTGGAGCCAAAAAGATTCAAATCGTTGCACCCGTGCCACCCGCCCATAGCTAAAGTAAAAAGGGCAATAGATTGTTGGTTTTATATTTAAGCAATATACAGGGAGTGCAGAATTATTAGGCAAGTTGTATTTTTGAGGATTCATTTTATTATTGAACAACAACCATGTTCTCAATTAACCCAAAACAACTCATTAATATCAAAGCTGAATATTTTTGGAAGTAGTTTTTTGTTTGTTTTTAGTTTGAGCTATTTTAGGAGGATATCTGTGTGTGCAG